>JAPYYV010013474.1:0-17265 GCA_030522625.1 Copidosoma aretas
CCGGAGGATTTCTCGCACTTTGATTCAACCGCACGATGATCATGTCGTTGACACCGGCTGCTGGGACTCTGATGTGAAAAAAACAAACTGATCATTTGTTTGAAGTTACATTATTAATATTATTAAGAACAAACAAAAAAACTAGCTGTCCATTCAATTGGCATAAAATGATGAAATCAATAGAATTACATTATTTTAGTCCAGTGCTGTTGATACATACTCAGCTTACGCAGTACTTTTAAATCGCTTTAATGGAATAAATATGTTATAAGAATATACCTGATACTTGAACGCGGTGATGTATACAAGTTCAATATTAAATGATACAAAAACGAGCTTAACGACAGTGCAATCATATCTGGATGTTGAGAGTTTCAATTTGCAATTATTCGTTGCATTTTTCAAACGCAATCGAGTTTGAATTTCATGCACTTTTTTTTCCATTTGTTCTCGATTCAAAACGCAAACGTGGAAATATTGTTTATTCAGCAACTGCATGGGTTACACGTTGAGAAATACACAGAAGTAAAATATTCCACTGACGCACGCAGGCACAAAAAAAAAGAAAGCGCTGGAGAAGTTTGCTGTGGAAAAATATACCGAAACAATGGTTCCGAATCAATCATGCAAAAAAATATTTCAGAAAAAACAGGAAGGGAGCACAGAAGTAACGATGGAAAAATACATACCCATATATCTACGGATAACATGAAGAAAAACTTATGAAAAAGATTACGTTTTCATATTACGGCTGATGCATTTATTACCAATGCAAAACGTTATAATTGTATAATATTTCTTACGAAAAAGTTGTATTCTTTCGAAACGTATAAGTTTCTTGATTTGTACTTTTTCCTAAAATTTTAGGTTGAAAATTCTAGTGCTGTTAAATATTCTTACATAAACAATTTTCATCACTTAAACCACTGGGATGAAATTTCGTAGAATAGTTTACAACATAAAAGTGATTTATTGTTTTTATTATCCTAGTAGTACGGCCTGATAATATTGTTTCCTTTGATACAATACAACTTATTTGACCTGAAAAATCTTTATAAACAAAAAATAATTCATCCATGCGCATAAGAGCTTTTCTTTTTCTTTCCGCTTCATACCCCCTGACTTTAGATACAACTTATGTATATACATATGCGTAGCACCTCGATTTTCCGACTCCTCTATACGATGTATGTATGTGTAGGAAGAGCATCCACTGCTACGCTATTGTATACTCAGTAATATTGAGTCCACGGTAGAGAGGAGCGACTCGGGAGGCGTTTAATCCCCCGGGTGCTCGTTCGAAACTCAAGTAACAAAGCTCAGGGCTCTGAATTTTCACAAAATGCTCCTCAATTTTAGCGTGATTCTTCAAGGTACTTTTCATTTTTTTTTTTCTGCACGTAATTGCAATAAAGAAAACAATACTTCACATAATTCATTTCTCGACGGCATGCGAATCGAATACAACATGGTTTCTGTATTATTTTGAGCTGAATAATTTTTGTTGCGGTAATAGTTGTCTGGAACAAGGTTCCACAGTTATTAAATTGTTGACATTATTTGACACTATTTTATCTTCATGTGATTTCGTGAGACCATCATGCTTACGTATTGAATTAAAAATTGGTGATCACATACGCGTTCTTTATGCAGTCAGTTGGCATTCTCATAAAAAAGGCTGCACAGCCTTAGTTTATAGGTAATTATTGTTTATCCCCAATATATCTATGCTCTGTTGTCCCGTGTAAGTGGTACAATGTACGAGGCATATCGGGGGTGAAATAAGCTACGTATCGATACCCACATAGACTCCCTTGTACCTCGGGGATTACGCAATTTTCGATATTGAGAAATGGAGGGGGGAAGAAGTGGCGGAACAGGGCTCGGGGGGGAGAGTGAGATTATGGAAATGCCGGGAGCAGGGGAGGGCGCAGGGGAAGAGCTGGGATAGGTGGGGACCTTGTACGAGAATCCGCGCGTTTCGTGAGTTTACGCGGATATGGCTCGCTCTCTGTAAATAATTCCGTGGGAGGGAGGAAAAAGAGAGAGGATATTAGGTGGGATTTCGCGATCACCCGGCTATATGTATGGATACATACCCACCGTGGAAATACGAAAACGTTTCCGCGCCCATTCACGAGGTACTTTCGACTGCTGCCGGTTCTGGATGGTAGTTCTTTTGATCGCCGTTATGGATCTTCGGGGGGCTGGATTAAGCCGAGGTGCGGCTGATATTTTTCACGACCGAGTTTTCAGCGTGGCACAGTTTTGAAAATGTTTTCACAGTGGGTTTTCAATTTTATTTCTGATCGACGCTCGACGAGGAGGAGATATTACTGTCGTCCGTAAGATGAAATTCTGTTTGAACGTGTTAAGGGGTGTTATTGTTTTTCACGAGTTTGATGTAAAATGTGTTCAGAGGCTTAACTTGCAAAATACGTAAATTTTCACGCATCCTCGTGCCATTTCAATTTTTTAAACTTTTTTTAACAAGTACATCCAACATATTATAACCCGAACTGAAGCTCCGGTCGGGTAATTAAGTCTATACCGACGAAAGCTCTAAATCCTTCGAGCACTTATCGACAGCTGCGCCTTATATAGGACGGACGCCATAAAATCGAAACCCAATTTCCACCTCGAGATCTCCCGAGGCAATTAAACTTTTGCTTTACGAGAGTCAACAAAATAACTCTCGTATACGATACCATTAACCCATTAACCATACCGGCTGCTCATTTATCATCCCTAATGGCAGCAATTTCGTCTCGTTCTTTTTTTTTCTCTTCCTGCTTTTTTCCAAGCACAAAAAGTTAATCAAAGCTTCCCGAAAAATAACAACCCCGTGCCGTCGCGGCGCTGAGAGTCTTCGGGCCGTATAAGGAGAAAGCTTCTCGCCCAGCGCGCAGGCGGCAGAAAAATTTTCGACATCAACAGCGGCGGAAAAAAAATGTTGTCGCAGCGGCTTATCGCACCAACCTCTGTCCTTTCCCTACAAAGAAACCCAAGCGCAGCAGCAGCTACGGCCGCAAGCTCTGTTTTCGTTTAATTCTCCCGGAAAACAAAGGATCGCGGCACGGCTGCAACAGTAGCCTCCCCCCCCCCCCCATTCATACGCGGATCCGCAGCCCGTCGCCCCCGAGCAGCGCGGTCGTCTAAAATCACAAGCCCCGCTGACGTGCGTGTGCGTAAACAAGTCGCGCCCGAGCGCGCTCTGCTCTCTGCGCCTATACCTCGTACCTACTGCGCTATACATATCCGCCGCACGTACGCGGAGCAACTGTACCAACCCAGTTAGCGAGGAGGCAAATGTATGCGCAGTCTCACCCCGGCTGACGAACTTTCTGGGATAAATAAGACGTCGCCGTTCCCAGAGGGGTGGAGCGATGAGCTCCTCGCTAAATCTCCGGTTCGCCCTCCTCCTCTTGCGTTTTAAAAAATTTGATTAGCGAAATTAGAAAAGCTACCCGTCAAGTTTCGCGGGGGGGGGGGGGGGGGGTACGCCCGAGAAAGGGGGCAAACCAAATTATTAGGGGGGCAAAAAAGGAGCACCCCCCGGGGGGGAATCGTAGAATTGACTTCCTGACAAATATCTCAAACGTCAATGGTCGAGACGACTTTTTTTCCTTCACTTTGAGGCAAAAAACAAAGTAAGCGCGTGTATACGCATACTTGCTGGGCAGCCAAGATGAAAACGGGATGCTCCGTCTCGCGGGAGGGAGGTTTAATTAACGCGAGTATACGTCCCCGGGCCTCATTTAAATGAATTAAAAATTCATAGCCCTCGTTTGTCCCGGTTATTTATTCCGATGCGCCGCGATTTCTCCTGTCGCCTGTATTCTCCTCGCGTTCCTCTTTCTCTCTCTTATGGTCCAAGACGCTCCGGGTGTATTTTCCAGCAATAGACGTATAATTTAAAAAGCATGAAAATGGTTTTTTCCCTCAAAAGACGGTAACTGTAGAGAGTGGATTTTTACAATTTTTTTAATGAATTTATCATCAAATATTAATATCGTACGTTATCTTCGAACCCTAAATGTCCGCATAAAGCGTACACTACCGCTAATAATCAATTTTCAGAAAATCGCAATTACTTTCCCGCAGGAACCCTTAGAAATCTCTAATAGCCATTACCCGAATATATATATATATATATATATATATATATATATATATATATATATATATCTCTATATAGCACGGAGCAAGAGTGAAACTGACCTGCGGCAAGGGGTTTTTCTATTGAATCCGGAAACGGTAATTATGCGGCGTCGTTCGTCCCCAGCCCACTTAACCAGGGTGCCTTGTACCTATTTCGCATCGGAACTCTTTCAGCGGCACGCGCACGTAAAGATTTTGCTTGCTCCGTGCTTCAAGACGCGACAGCAATTTGATGCCAAGCCCGAGAGCGTCGAACTGATAAATATGGAAATTAGCTGAGAGAGAGAGAGAGAGAGAGAGAGGCAAGAGGGCGGAACTTATGTGCCCGTGTATATATTATAATTATACGATATACGCTGCAAGACAGTTAAGTCACGTCGAAAACTCACTCGCGCGCGTAAGAGCTCGAGCAACTCCTCGGTGTGCCGTATACATATATCTTCATGGGTGATTTCACAAAAACTCGAATACTTCATTCAGTGAAATGAGGTTTTCAAAATTTAGCGTTTAGAATTTTTTATGACTTTTCCTGTATTACGTGAGGTCCAAACAATTCCATAATGGCACTTTTTTGGCAATTCTTAAGTCCCAAATGGGAATTTTTCAACGAAATTTGGTTTGGTACATATGCTCATCAGACGCCTTCGTACACTATAGTCACCTAATTGATAATTTAAAATACCTTCAAGATTAGGGGCATAACGGAATTGACCGCTTATTTTAGCCAGCGGAACTCTCTATATTCACGATGACAGTACGACTAGCCGCATTCGAATTTCTAGTTTGAAAAAATTCGTCGATATGCTTGTTCACTCTACTATGCATAATTGTAAAATCCAAATGTCAAAGATTGGACCACTTGGCCCTACTAAATCATTTGTCTCGCTCGATTAAAAAGTGTTAAAACTGGGCTACACAATTGGAACGCATTGTAAATTTTCAAAATTATTTTTTTTTTTCGTTCTAAACTAAAAGAAAGGGTGCTAGACAATTCAGATTATTGGAAAATACACCTTACAAAAATTGAAAAGTCAAGACATAGCCCGTATAAGTCGATAAAAATGAAAATTTTAAATCATTTGCGTTACGGTTTTGGCCTGGTTATTTCATCTCATGGCCACAGAAAATATTTTTTCGACTTGACTTTAAAAGGGCTATCTAGAGATAATTAGTTTACACTGTCTTAAAAAAGCCTTGATTAAAAATAATAAAATGAGGTGTTTACAAACTTAGGTTTCATGAAACATCGCAGTTTTTATGTGAAATGACCCATACACGTTATTACAAACTATTCTGTTTAAGTTCCAAGTGTTGACAATGATGTTACTCTGGGTGTAAATTATTCGTCGATATTTATTAATTTTTTTATGTGTAGATTAAATGATGAAATAACGAAGTACGAAGACATTATTATTGTTATACAACTTAATATTTTATTACATTATATATGTAAACGTTATTAAAAACTACTCTATTTAAGTTTCAAGTGTAAATTTAATCTACTTACGAAACATAATTTCCATCTTTCTTACTCTGTTGTTGATCGCTCACTGCTCCGTATAATACGTGTTCGCTCGACGAATGACTAAGTAGATCACACTGAAAACGAAACATCAGGTGAGCTGTGCAGCTCATTGCGCAGTATAGAGTGAGCAGCTCAGCTAGGTCACTGACCACTGACTCACTCAGCTGACTAACCTCACAGTGTGATGTAGTCATTCGTCGAGTAACACGTACTGTGTACGGAGCAGTGAGCAACCAACAACAGAGTAAGAAAGTAGGAGAGTATATTTCGTGAGTAGACTTATCTCACACTTGAAACTTAAATAGAGCAGTTTTTAATAACGTATACGTATATAATGCACTTGTATAATATAAAAATAAGTAATACAAGTAAGACAATAATAATGTATAGTCAATTCAATAATTTTACTGCATAATATATACATGAGTCATTTCACGAAAAATATGATATTTTGGTGTAAAATAGTATTTTTTAAATTTAGTGTTTGGAATTTACACTGAAAAAAAAATACTAGATACAAGAAATTATCAATTAGAATAGTGTCAATCAAATATGTTTTTGAAACAAGACAATATTTACTTACTTTAAGAAGATTTTCTGGTTTTAAATGAATATTTTCTTTGGGTAAGATTATGTAATCTCGTTTCAATCAAATATTTGATTCATACTATTCTAGTTAATAATTTCTTGTATCTAGTATTTTTTTTTGTTTTGTTAATGTATTTATTCTACGTTATGTGAGTTTGGAAACTTTTTGGCTTGCCTCTCTTGTAATTTTTAGAAAACACGTGTCAATTTAAATGCGATTTTTAACAATAATTCAACAAATCATCCATGTACATCCACGTTATTAGTCCGATGAAAAATAGTTTCGCCCGACCCGCAGTTTTTGTTTCACCTGCCCCTCTCGCGTGCTTTTCTCCGATAAGCTCGTCAAAGTTTGCACGCAGAGTATGGGAAGCGTCTGCGCTCGCTCGCGCGCTAAACTCGAAAGGATGGCTTACGGCTGGAGACGGAGGTAGTGGATATCCTCCTTTTGGAAAATATTCCGCGGAACTTTTCGAAACGCAGTTTGCCTGTGTTTTAATGAAATCGCGGGTCTCGCGATATCGCAGATCTCGGCGGGCGCGACGCGAGCAAGTTGTCGGCTCTCTCGGGAATTCTCGTCGGTGAAAACCGTTTCGAGTTGCGGACTGGCGTTTTCACGGCAAGCGCGAAATCAGGGAGAAAAGCGCGATCAATCAGCGTCGCGCCCGGAGTCGACGGAAAATTAATCAACCGACGGCTACTTGCAGCTTGCAGAGCTTTTCTGAAACTCGGCGGCCGAACAGTCGGCCCCTTGATGATCGGGTAATTGATTTTTATATGATTTCGTCGAGTGGATTTCGAAAGTTGAGAAAACAGTTATTAAGAGGAAACGTACTAGTGGTTTTTTATTCTCGTGAACCTTCGTGGTCAACTTGGTATCTCGAGGGCTGCTGATATTTTTCCATCGTGATTCCCTTGCGTCCAGTCTCTCTTGGCCCTGTTTCTCTGTAGACCTTTCTACTCCCGTGCAGTTGGAACAAAAACAGAAGACAGTCGGTGTTAGTCGGGGGTCGGCAGGGGGTAAATAGTAGAGTCGGGCCTCATTAGCCGTGGCATCAGACGCGTACAGTTGAAAGCGGACAGGGAAGTACCGTTGCACTGTATATACGGTCAGAAAGGGAGTAAGAGAAAGGTAAAGTAAGAGTAGTTGCCGGGAACCGCTGTACAATGTACAAAAAAACTTTGGGAGAGAAACGCAGAAGAGAAAAAAGTACGACGTTGTCGTGCTGCTGCGGGGGGAGTAAAAGGGGAGGGGGGGGGGGGGGGGGGCAAGAAAAGGGGCCCCGGGGGGGGGGGGAAACCCCCGGAATCACGGGTGGTTTCTTTTATATTTCAATTACGATGGCCATTATGACTCGCAAAGCTTGGCCATGGAAAAGCCAATTTGTCGTGAAACGAATCGGTCATTTCAATATTGCCATTCGGAATGAGTTGATGGTATTGAAATTCCCAAGTTAAATATGTTTAAAAGGTTGAAATGGTTAAGAGCAACGACGAACGTATGAATAATTTTTACCAAACACTCGTTAAAGATGCGTAAGCCGGGTATTTTACGGTTCCGTAGTTCACGTGATAGATCTTCATCCGAGAATACCACGATAGCCGCGTACAATGACACACGCCGGAAGAACGCGCAAAAGGCCACTAAAGCAGTATCAGTATAATACGGACGTAGCACTGAGACCCGATCGCATTTACATCCCGTAAACTCCACTCGAATGGCATCGTGATGCAACCGGAAGAAAAAGCCGTCTCGTCGCCGGCTCAAGACGGATCCGCGTTCGGCGAGTTGATCATTCAATCCCCTTGGAGCTCTATCTTTGCCGCAGCAGCCAGGCCGCGCACACCGCGAGTCCTTCCTTGTGCACCAGCTCGGGCGAGCGTGATGAACGGATATTACAGCGAGCTCGGCCCGCGGCTGATGGATCGTCCCGGCCGGCGCTCTTGGCTTCGAGCGGATGAAAATCCGGAAAATCGCGAGGCCGGATTTTCGAAAGCGCGTCTGTTAAGGACACGAGCTTCTCCGTACAACTGGGGTCCGCAAGACCGAACGGACTGTCTGGCTGGCTTTGTACAACGAGCGGTGCATGCAGCGGAGCTTTCGCAGAGGAGTACAGTGGTATTATACACGAGTGGGTTGTGAATTAAATGGCGCGTGGTTCAAACGCCCGGCTGCAGGGGCCTTTGTTGGATGCTGCTGCTGCTGCAGTGGCAGTGGCGTTGTAGAAGCGAGCACTACTTTGTACGACGGTGAACTGTGCACGGCGATTGTGCGCACGCGAGAGGAAGGGAAAACGGGTGTTCGGTCCGGATGATGATGATGATGCTGATGATGGTGATGGTGATATTCAAATTCGAAAGGGCTTTGTCAGAGCAGACAGAGTGGAAGGGGATGGGGAAAACTCCGTAAGAATCATTGCTCGTTTCGCGTGTGACTTCAAAGCACGAATTTAGCCTACTCCCTGGAATTCGGCGTTTTCTCAAAGTGCTTCTCACGAGTCAGTTTCGGCTCCAGCCAGCGAGGGGGTTGGCATTTCGCTGGTAATGAGAAACATACAGTCGACTCTGAGAGCGCACCCCCCTCGTCCCCATTTTGACGCGTTGAGGAGGCGACGGGATGGTTTTCTTGCTCCTAAATTTCGTAGTAGTCGTAATCTTATTTCATCTACAAATTGAGTGAACTTGCAGGATACGGAGACTTCTCCAACCGTATTCAATTATCTCGCGTATGATTAACAAATCGGCAATTTCTGAATTATTCATAAATAATACAAGAGCTACGGCGATGTTGCGCGATATTACCATCACTATTGCACATTTTTGTATCGCCGTCCCAAGAGTGATTAGTCGTTGAAAAGCCTTTCGGATTTGATTCGCTCATGAATAAAATAGCACTTGTGCCACTTGAGAAAAATTGCGAAAAAATCGTCTTCGTGCTAGCTGCTTCATCAACTAAAATCTGAGTCAGCTGCTTCTTCAACCAAGCCATCACATGATAAAAACATCATCAGCTTCCATCGGCAACATCGATTCCTCGATGAATCTCCGGACCGCCGGGCTCGCGAAAACCCGGGGTCAAAAGAAAGGGGAATAGAGAGCTTCGAAAGTCATTAAAACTCGGGAGAGTCTGACAGAGAACCCCCGCGAACGCGCGCACACGTACACGCACGAGTACATACAGCCATGAACTTCTCGCTAAATTGAATCACGAGAGCGTGAGGGGGGGGGGGGGGTCGAGGTGGGGGGGTATGACGCAAGCGAACGGGCGTCAGAGGCCAATAATCGCGTTAAACTGTTTACCGGACCAGCGGTGCCAAGAGTGGGTGGTATACCAGGCGGTACAGGCGGGTCTCGGCCGCTCGCGAGGCGGTCCGCGCGCCCCCCCCCCCCCCTGCGACTACACTATCCCCGGGACGCGTTACACGTGTATGTATATGATACAAGATCGGGAGAAGTTGAGTAAAGCTGAATCAAGCGCGACTCGGCCGCCCACCCCACGAACTTTGCCCATTAATCTTGGAGCCCCCTCCCCTGACCCCCCTCTAGACTGGCTGTGAGCAAGTTGCGACTCTGCGCAGCGGTAGCTGCGACGGTCAACGAGGGGCGGTGGGAAGCTTGACCGATGAGCGCTGGAGCAAACTGTCCCTGGCCCGCTGGCCGGGAGGCGCTGGAGATCTGCGCGCGAGGCGCAGGCCGAGATGCATGCGGATGCACGGAGGCTCGAGAGCGGATCAACAACTTTCTCTGGGTGTATATGTATGGTTGATGGAGGAGGGCGTGTCTCCCTGATGGCGTTGTCGCTGGGAAAAGATTGATTCGAACAACTGCCGGCTGTCTCTTGGAATCGGAACGTTCGCTTGATGCGTGAAATGGTTTTTTTTTTTTTTTTTCCATTACACGTAGCAGCGCAGCTGGGTAAGCTTGGTAAACATACAGTTTGTTCGTTTGGAAGGAATTTTATTCATTGAATTTTCAGTTAAGATACAAAATTATTTTTGAGAACAGCTTGCGAGATTATTGTACAAAATATTATTAGTATATCATTATAATGTTTACCTATACGTGAATCAGACAGAAAAGAGGGATAAACTTGTCTGCTTCGGTTACACTGCAGTGTTTTAATCGTGTCTTAAGCATAAGTTACTTTAAACATAGTTAGCTAATTTTGCACCTCGTCCATTATCAGATACTTCTTTAAGTTAGTTTAAACTTAGTTCCAGCTTGCATCTGCAGACATGCAGGCACTACCATGTCGTCTAAATTTATCATTAGAATAATTTAATTAATCTGATTCATTTAACTGATTGATTTTATTTTGATCGTTTTTTTCGATAACAGAGGTAAGGTAAAACAGACAGCCGATGTTTGAGTTATTATATTTGACAACTTGACGTGTCAGTTGCACACGATCTATATCGTTAGAACGTAGTTGTAGCTATCAAACTCTTTTCATCCCTCAGCTTTCTTCATTTTTTTCTGTACGCATCTATAAGAAAATCTTATTTATATAGTTACCAGATACTCGACACGTTGAGGCGTCAATTGCCACTCTCCTTTTTTACTATTTCAAACTTTGTTTCCTCGTCTCTTTCTTCTTTCCACTATTTCCATCCAGTTTTATATTACCTCTATCTTATATTGAATATATAATTTAAGGAAGACTGAGCGCAATCGCACAAAATATCTTATCAATATAATAATTATCTGCCTAAATTTTAAGAGGAGAATACATCAGTTAACGCTCTGCAATCAAGAGCTAAGGGATGTAATTAAAAATTTTTTTTGTTTCATCAAAGAACTTTCACAAATATATTTTTTTTTTTTTTTCATCCAGCTTTAGACATCCGAATTGATCTATCTCGACACTATCGGCGATACTTCAGTCAAGGTGCTCGTATCGTTCGCGCATGCAAATACATACGCTGCCTGGCCGATCGATCGCGTTCCACGTGTATTTATGCGCAGAGGTATTTTGCCGACCCGATGGATAATATTAATTGGAACTGCCCGATGCACGGCTTAATTTATTGTTTCGCCGCCTGTAAACACGTCAGCCGACAACAAAGTAATAACTCATGTTTCAGCTTTGAAATTATCAACGAAATAATAATCCTGACGCGCACGCTCGCGCACATGCATAACAAGAGGTGTACAAAAAACACCCCGCCCCGTAAATATTTGCCCAACGCTTTTATCCCCTCGATCATCTGTATTATATGTATACGCGTATCACTCGCAGAATGGGTTCAAATACGATCCATTCGAAAAAACAGCGAAGGAACTGATCCCACATCCCCCACATCTCGCAACATCTCGCGGCCCGATCCGAAATAGCTGTAATCCACGACGAGATAGAGTTCGGGAATCGGGAAAATCGCTGCCCCAGCAGCGAGCAAGAGGGTATAAGGGATCTCGGAAAACCCGCGCGCGTACGCATAAAGGTAATTAATCCCACGCACCGGTCGACGCCCATATCCACCCCGTGTATACTCGCGCAGCATCACCACTCGCGATAAAAGCCCTGCGTACAGCGTATACGTGTGCGCGTATGGGTGTTCGCTGGGGTTGTGCGCGCACCACGCATGCGCCCCTCGCGCATGGCCTCTCGTCCCGCGTGTGTGGTACAATACACGTAGCCCCGAGCCCCGCGCTAAACTGCAATTCGTTTGTTTCACAGATAAACCCGTCCAGGCGTGGCCGGCTTAATTGAAAGCTGCGGGGCCAGCACGCGCGCAGACACACACTCCCCCGAGCAGGAGGCGAAGCGAAGGACGAACTTCGGGGGCCGAAAATTCAAGACAGGATAAACAGTTAAATCATGAGGATCGAAGAGGAGAGACGCGTCGGAGCGGATGAAGGGCTATGAGCAGTGGTAATTCAGGGGGGAGGAACTATGGAGCGCCGGAGATGCAGCCCGGAGCGGGTGGGACGTCGGAGCAGCAAATCCCGGCTTGTGGTGGTTATCGAAGGTCGTGACACGGATCGGCCGGTCACGATGGGTCACAGCCGAGACTGATGCTCCCAGGGGCGAGCTATCGAGGGCTCCGCTTCTTTTTTTTTTAATAATCATGACTGACGCTTGTGAAAGACTCGAGCCCGAGATATACAGAATTATAGATGAGCCAGTGCGAATATCCATTGAGCCTAATGTTTTTAGATATACCGACCCTTTTTAGACACGTTTACAAAAATTGTTCTTACGTAATGATAGTCATCGAGTGTCCTTTCCCGAGAATTAGATTGGTAAAGTACACGGAACGCGGTCAATTGAACACAGCTGCTCGGAACGATAATAGATACATATGTACAATAACGATTAATCCTAGTAATAGTAATCATAGTAATATCAAAGATAATATCGAAAAGCTCGAATGAACAATACTAAGAGCGGCCGATGCGTATCCGTGCGACCACAAAAACGGGCGCACCTGCAGTGAGCGAGACCGTGGTTGTCGCGCGTGTGGCCCGCTATTCGTCACGGTGTGCGGCCTGGGGCGCATACTCGGCTACATCGGCGGCAGGCCGGTGGCCGGCCCAGCCATGTCGCAGCAGCAATCGGAATTCTCAGACCCAAGCCACAACGCCATACAGGACGAGCCTAAGGGCACCCATCAGCGCCAGAACGGCCGCGCGTCGGCCGACCTGCTGAAGGACGTTGCCCGGGCCGATATCTCCAATGGCTTCGACTCTCGCGTCAAGGCCCGCCCGCGCAGCGAGACCCAGGAAATCCAGCAGTCCGGCGCCAAACTGCAGGATGTCAACCAGTCGCACCACCACCACCACCACCACCACCAGCAGCAGCCCAAGCACGCGGACGACACGCAGCAGCGGCCCGCCTCGGTTCCCGTGGTCCTCGCCCACCAGCCCTACCACGACAACATCGTGCTCGACCGGGTGCAGTTCGTACCCCCGGCCCAGCCGATCCCCGTGCACGCGACCGCCTCCTACGCCCCACCGGAGTACGTGATCGCGGCCCCGGACTCGCTCCAGTACTCCCAGCTGCACGGCGCCCTCTACACCCCGGCTCAGGCAGCAGCCGCCGCCGCCGCCGCCGCTGCGCAGTACGTATCCAGGGAGCCTAACCTCTACGCACCGAACGTCGCTCTAGCCCAGCCTGGACCCCCAAGCGGCCAGCCAGCTTTCTTCGCTGCCAACAAGGCTCTGGCGCTGCCCGCCGGATACGTGCACTTCGGGCCGCAGATACACTACGGCCAGTACCCGCAGGCGGTCGCCAACGCGGCGCCCTACTCAGCCGCTCAGCAAAAGACCGTCTACCCGCCCCAGCAGTACCCCCCCTCGCAGCAGCAACAGCAGGTGCCACAGACGGCATCCGCCCAGCACTCGCCCAACCCGCAGCAGAGGTACTCCCAGGAGATGCAGCAGCAACAGTACCAGCAGTCGGTAGCGCAGAGCGCGGTCGGTGCCGAGAGGGTGCGGGGGCCAAAACCCATGGTGCCGCCTCGCGTCAACTCCAAGATAACGCACGAGGCCGGGCACCGCAAGTCGGCGAGCGTAGACAACAACAGCAGTAGCAAGCCGAAGGAGGAGGGCAGTAGTAATGCCGAGGGTCAGGAGCAGCAAGGCAGCAACCAGAACTCAGCGCGCACGAGGCAGGATGGGTACGTTGACGCGAACGGGGACGAGACGTCGGACGCCGAGAGCAGTATCTACGTGTCGAGGAACGAGCACCGCAAGTCGGTCTCGGTGGACGTGACGGGCGGCTACCAGCGTCGCAGCGACACCATAACCTTCACCTTTCCCGGCGACGCCTGCAGCGCTCAGCAGGACTCGATGCTCGCGGTCGCGCGCCAGCCCGTCGCAACCAGTACGACGAACGTGCCGGATCTTCAGCCGGTGGACGGTTCAAATTTCTCCCTCGCCGAGCAGAAGAGGCTGGAGATGGGTGCGGGAATGCGGATGTCGCCGGCGGTGACCATCGTGCCGAAGGGTATTCTGGTAAACGCAGGAGAGAGAAAGTCCGTCGAGTGGAGCAGCTTGAGTCCTAATCAGCGAATCGTGATGCCCCAGGAGAACAGACGGTCGGACTATTTCGAGGAGCATCGCAGATCGCCGATGACCGTGGAGCCCGGCAAGCGATTCGAGGAGGTTAGGAGGTCACCGATGGCCTTTGTGCCCATACGGGACGCGGGCGTGGCTGAACGCGCTAATCAAAAGAGCCCAAACAGCAGCGTAGCAGCAGCAGCAGCAGCAGCAGCAGCCCAAAACTTCGAGAAGACCCGAGCGGAGTTGGCCATGTGGGCGGAGCAGCGCCAGCGCCAGGAGCTCGACACCCGAATGTACGCCACGACGTCGCCACGCTCGCGCAACCAGCCCGAGGAGAGGCGGGACAAGGTCGGCGACCCCAGGCTGCAGATGGCGCCCTCGGCCTTCCAGCCGATTGCCAGCATCACCCCGAGCTCGATAATGGAGCAGCGTCGGCACCTGCGCCACGTGAGTGCTGATCTGACAAAGCACCTGGAGCTGCCGCGCAAAGAGTTTGACGACCAGCTGCTGGGTGGATCGGTCAGCAATCTGGGCACCACTGCACCCGCCCCGGTGATCATGCTGTCCCAGCGAGCGAATCCCAACGTGCAGGGGTTCCAGTACGATTCGAAGCCTGTACTCGAGGCGAAGGTTCCGCTGACCATCGTCACGGACTTCAACAACGAGATCCCGGCCAAGTCTCATGAGCAGGTCGACCACATTATACACAGCAGTCATCGCAGGAACAATGCCGTGGCCAGGGGCCACCAGGACAGTTGCTCGCAGGGTCAGTCGGTGCAGGATCTGGGGTGTAACGACAAGGGGAGCAACGACCACCTACAGGTGGCGCACTCGCACATGTTCCAGCAGAATCAGCAGAGCATAGACTTCATCTCGGAGAAGCTGAGCCAGTGCGAGAAGCAGCAGAGCGACCTCCAGGCCAAACTCCAGAGCTTGCAGAGCCAGAATGAGATCCTGGACAAGGTGGCCCAGTACCAGTACCAGCAGAACGACCTGCAGACCCGGCTGCACAACCTACACATGCAGAACCAGCTGGCCGAGCGTTTCAGCCAGAGGCACCAGTCCTCGGAGTTCTCGCAGAGCAGCAGCAGCGGGGCGATGAGTCACGACGAGCAGGAGCAGACGAACAAGACGATCAGTGCATCAAATCAGTGCATCCTCAATCAGTGCATCAATGCCTCGCGCCAGCTCTACGCCCATCAGACGCTCCTGAGCTCCGTCAATACCCAGCAGCTCCAGGCCAACGCCTACCTGTCGGCTGTCCCTCCGTCGTCCGAGCGAGTTGTCTCGCCGCGGCTCCAGTACCAGCAAGTACAGGACGAGTCCGACCTGCTCGACAACATCCAGATTCCCAACATCTCGCAGATGCCCCTGCCCAGTCTCTCGCAGTTCGACCGGGCAGACGTGCTCGCTCGCGCATCCTACGCCCAGCTGCAGCGCATGCATCAGCACCAGCAGCAGCAGCAGCAGCAGCAGCAACAACAGCAGGTCAACGATAATCTGGATAGCTCGCAGGTGAGCCTGACGTCGCTAGGGAGTGCGGCGAATTTCACCGGTGCTCTCAAGAAGGTGCCACCGGAAAAGCCGCCGAGAACCTCGCTCATTGCCCAGTCGCCGGATACGGAGGTAATGGGGGCTGTTGAGAGTCGATGGCGGGTTGGTTCCTAGGTTATTGGAGCACGTGGTTCAGTTGGTCCTTGGGTTAAAAGTTGGATTAGGGCATGAGCGATCAACACAACCAGATATACAAACTCTGGGTTTGCACCTGTACGTATGGCGAACCCCTATAGACCTTTCAATCTTAAAGCATGCTGTGGATGGAGCAGGATACACTTATAATATTTATTTTGTTAATCACGCCATGGCTACATTTTGTACAACCTGGGAACCAACTTGATCAGGTTATGTGATACTGAGCTGCCCTATGTAAAATATTCACCTGGTAATCCAGATGGATATTTTATGTAGAGTCTGAACCAACCCGACGCCTTTTTTCATACATGGAAACCAACTTGAGATCTCCGCTAAAGAGATGCGTCACGCATGATGTATCTTTAGAAATTTTGGTGTTTCAATTTTTTCCGTTTTATTATTTTAGAAGTAGGTAGGAGTTTTTCGTTTTGTTATAACATTTTGATCTCGTTGTATTGTGATTCTTATACTTAGTTATTATTTATATGCATGCGATGAACAGCTACTACATTCGTAAGGCGTGATACTTTGTTGGACGAATGTTTATTATGTAGTATTATTTTTAGAAATCATTTCAAACGTATTATTATTCATTTCATAATATTCATTTAGCCTTAAAACTGCCTCCAGTGTTATTAAGCTTATGACATTTTTAATGTTACAGAGCAACCGAAGTCAACCGGCGATCGGCTTAAAGCATACATCAAAGGCAAGGGTGAGTACCGTTATTTTTTATAATTGTATGTATACATAAATTAATGAATACATAAAAAATTTGCGTATAATATTGGGAAGCAAATATCTTATACTATAGTAAATATTTATGTATTTCTATGTGCTCGCGATTTCTTCCTTTTTTCGTATACTTTATGATCCTTGTATGGCGAAGCCGCTTGGTACACATTTCAAAGAAAATGTTGAACTTACACTTGGTAAGTAGCTCGTACGAAAAAAATTGCCTCGTAACGACTTTCTCTCTTTATACGTGGGGAAAAAAAAAACCGAAATATTATCTTTCCGTACGAAAAAAAAAAGAAGTACAGCGTAACGTGTATCGATCTCTCGAAAACTCCCTCGTGCAAAAAAAGCCTAGGCATGCACACGCGCAGCACACAAAGCCGAAGCTCAAGCACAATCTGAAATTTCCAGCCATGCACAGATTCTCCTCTCGCAATATCTCCCGTCCGACCCCGGCACCCGCTCCTCGTTTGAGATTCAGCGTCGTCGCTCCCGATAGGATTTTCTGACCGGAAAACCCGTTTCGTCCTCCCTCTCCCCCTATCCCCCCCCCCCCA
>JAPYYV010013477.1:0-16311 GCA_030522625.1 Copidosoma aretas
TTGATTTTTCTGCGATTTCTATGTAAACAAACTTTGATAAGTCTGTTTCATCATCTGGATCAAATTTTTTAATCTTTTTCTTCAGATCGTATTTTTGTTTGAACAAAGTTTTTGATTAAACTGGCAGTTCTAAGTGATATTTTTTTAGGACTTTAAGTAACGAGTCAATTGTCGAATGAATGATTTGATTTTCAACAGCCCAATGACTCAAGTCTTCAGAAATCGATTATGAAACGTACTTTCTTCCCTCACCGGCACATTTTATATTTTCACGATCGGTGTTATTACCATTATTTATTAAGTTTCCCACTTTAACTAAAAGATCTCAAATTGATGAGAAATATGACTCATTAATAGTTGCGTTATTTTCACGGTCCGAGAAATTTTCATCAATTGGAGAAACACTTTCACGATTAATGGTATTAGATTCAAAGCGTTTTGAGTACCGATACTTTTGGCTTCTTTTTTGATTTAATTCTAAATGCCCAATTAAATTATTGCCAATTTTTTTTAACCATACATAAATTACGTAACAGAAAAAAAATAATACAACTTAGATCCCACAAACTAATGTGCTCCATACTCCGACGAAGTACTGTTTTTAACAGCTTAAGCTAGGATACTCGGGTAGCCTGCGGAGGGCCCCTAATTCGACCCGTGATGCGCCCGGCAGAATACTAGCTAGGCAGCCTAGTGGGGACCTCATTTACCAAGGTGGCTAACCCATGAGGTTGTTGATCGGGATGCTATTCTTTGTGCACGTGATGCATACGTCAGTTTCTGGATAAGCCTTTAGAGCACTGAATAAGTTCTGTGTGTTGTGTAATTCAAACTTACGGAGACTCTGTACTCTTATATACCATTAAATTTGTAATATGTATTTGAACAGTCTTTAAAAATCCAGTTACTAATACTTATTATGGTACAAAAAGTGGTACTTTGATATGAGTTAGAAAAAAATTATTTTACACGATTTGCTGAATCGCATCGTGTATAATTTAGAATAATTAAAAAAAATCTCTACAAAATATCATTCTCTTCTGTTTTTTAACTAATTTAAAATTATTCAGGTTTGTTTTATTTATCTTACAGTTTCAGGACGAGCAAACATGAAATATTTTAGAAAATATTGGATGTATAAGAAGTTAGGTGTAACCTAACTTATATTTAAATAAAAACTTTAGACTATTCTATGCAAACAACTATATCTAACTTTTTACATATGTATTCTTTCAAAAATTTCTGACTATTTGAGAAAATCCAATAAACTTTAAAACTTTGGGAGCGAATAAAAACCTTAAAAAAAACATTACTTTTTAAAAGTATATTTCTCAAATTTGAAATTATGAGGGTTGTACGATTGGCCAGCACAGCACATATGGTGTACTGTAGCTGAAACAAACATGGCATTGCACTAACAAATGTCGTCACGACAACACGTCCAACTTACCGTATACTGTCGTCACTTGTAGTGAACGTGTGTCAGCGATGCCATTTTTATTTTAGCTACACTACGCCATCTGAGCTTGAGAATCGTAGGGTTCTCATACACGCATGCACTGTAAATAATATTATTAAATCTTTTTTTTTCACTAATAGAGTACCACACTACTGTAAAGAAATGTTTCCTTATGCTATCGTAGGATATCAATAGCCAATTATATTAATTATTGCTGATTTAGTCATACGCATGGAAGAAAATTTTTTTATCTATTTCTATCTACATATTTTATATACCTTCAAGGGTAAAATAATTTTGTTCGCTTTGAAAAACAGACTTAGTTTTTTATTTGTATCAACATGGAGAGATCTCTCATAATGCTGTAGTATAGGTCTCTCGTGTACTTCGATAGATACAGCAGTGCACACTGCAGCAGGCTCGTAGTGTTTACTTACTATACATCTTGCCATGCTGCGTTTGCTCGCTGACATACTGATAAGATATGACACCCGAGCAAACGCAGTATGCGGTGCTGTATTCGCTGTGTGAAAGTCCTTGGAGGAGAAAGGCAAAAGCGATCAAAGAGCCCATGGTAAGTGAAATGTGCGTTATTTCGGGACTTTTAAAGGCTTGATGCGTTGTTGACTGCACATTTTTGAGTTTCTTAAGGGCATTTAGTGTATTTGCTGAGATGCCTACCTTACCGACTACCTCTTTTCAATAAAGTTCAATTATTTATTATTAATGCATCCATTTTTTCGTAAATTGATGAGAACAAGCACAAAGCTAATTTACCGAGGCATCAATTGAGCTAAAGTATTTTGTAATTGGTTCAGAATT
The DNA here is from genome assembly GCA_030522625.1 of Copidosoma aretas. NCBI lineage: Eukaryota > Metazoa > Arthropoda > Insecta > Hymenoptera > Encyrtidae > Copidosoma > Copidosoma aretas. Next base: position 2,282 of record JAPYYV010013477.1, read on the forward strand.
GAGAGAGAAAAATTATTTTTCGTGATCATAAGAGACTGCTTAGCTTAAACATCAATTCGGAAAATCATTTTTTATCATAACCAGTGTAACAAATGAACTGAAATTTTCACAGGTGCTACAAAAATAAAAAATCTATGTGCGGCTTCTCTTCTTTTTACGTAAGATTTAGTTAAAAGAAAAAAATTATATTATTTAGTACATCAGAGGGAGTTTATACCTTACCAACTACCTTGCTTTCATACGTTTTTAATAATTATTGATGATGTAGACATCTTTACTCAAAATAGTAAGAAGAGACATAATGCTGATACCTGAAGCTAACCATGAAGCCAAATTTCATTGCAATTGGATGAGAACTAAGAGAGAAAAATGATTTTTCGAATGTATGGTACAGCTGCCAGCAGTTAAACAAGGTGTCGAAACGAGAAATAACTTTTCTCTCTTAGATCTCATCCAATTGCTATAAACTTTGACTTGATTGTTAGCTTGAGGTATCAGCTTTGTGTCTCTTCTCACTGTTTTGAGTAAAAATGTCTACATCATCAATAATGATTAGAAACGTACGAAAGCCAGGTAGTTGGTAAGGTATAAACTTCCTCTGATGTACTAAACAACATAATTTTTTTCTTTTAACTAAATCTTACGTAAAAAGAAGAAAAGCCGCACATGGATTTTTTATTTTTGTAGCACCTGTGAAAAGTTCAGTTTATTTGTTACACTGGTTATGATAAACAATGATTTTCCGAATTTATGTTGAAGCTAATCAGTCTCTTATGATCACGAAAAATAATATTTCTGTCTTAATTCTGAACCAATTACAAAATACTTTAGCTTAATTTATGCCTCGGTGAATCAGCTTTGTGCCTGTTCTCATCAATTTACGAAAAAATGGATGCATTAATAAAAAATAATTTAACTTTTTTGAAATGAGGTAATCGTCAATGTAGGCATCTCAGCTGATATACTGAATGCCCTTAACACTTATAAGTAGTCGCCTGACGTGCAAAAAACGGGAATCATCATAAGCGTATGTTTCGCAGATTCTTTATAAATAACAAATTAAAGTTTATAATGTAATAGATTAATCATAGTGAACAAAATAAAGCGAGTGACATCGACATGCTGGCATGATTCAGTGAAAACGTTATTCGCGTTACTTTACGGGCCAGCTCAGTTCGTTCTGCTTCGGCACTACAAAATCAAGGTGATGTTACTGGCTTCGGTATAGTCTCTATTTCGACATTACAAAAATCGGTGTAACTTTTTGCTTGTATATTTTACACTACTTACAACTATGACATTCAATGTTATTGTGATTCTTATGGATGTCACGTTAAGCATCGTGATAAATTTGTAAATTTGTATTATTTGTCATTGGCAATGCATTAAGCTTTCAATAGTCCTGAAACTACGTACTTTTTTATCATCAGATGGTGCCAATACACTTGCTCACAGCGAATACGAAGATAGTACGTAGAGACCGCAGTATGAGAGTTCTCTTCGTGAATATACTATTTTTTCTCATAAATATTTTTCGCATACATAATTTTCGATGGTTCACATTTGCCAGGCGTCCCACGACGGTGACGGTTCCTTTTTTTTTTATATTTACAAATTCACAGTAATAGTTAGTGTTAATCTTACATATTTCCAAGAGTATCAACATGATCCGAATTCGCAAAAGTCAATTCGATGTGAGCACAACGTATATATCAAGAGTACAACCATATACATATGAAGTATAGACCGAGCATCCTATGCTATTAATTTGAAGCTCGAGATAATAGCTATAGAGTTATGTATACAAAGGCTATCTATCTCTTTCATGTCTACACCTAGTTGGTCAACGAGTTCAACACTTCAGAATACATATCACCTGATTAGAAATAAAAGTGACTGCCCGACCAAATCCTGTGTTCCAACATAGGCAGCCAAATCTGGCTACAGGTAGGTTTGTAATATGGCGCAGGATTGGGCGGAGCTTGGCCTGACTTGGCATGATATTGCCCCAGCCACGGCCTGATTTAGTCTGCTACTGCTGATCAGAGGATATATAATATATTTATATACATGCTCACGTATATTCATATGAATATACATTATGCACTTATAAAAAATTATCGTTAATTCATTGCATCAAGTATTATTCATATGAAATATGCAAAGAAGTGTTGTTAAGTTGTGTTAGTCTAAACTGAAATATTTTTATTTTTTAATTAACCTTTTGATTTTAGTCAAAAGGTATGGCAGCACGCACTTTATAGTTTATTCGCTGCAGTGTTTTGGCAATTTTAGGGCAACACAGAAAACGAAATAAGGCGTTCATTCAGTGATATACATGAATAAGACTTGAAGTGTTTTCTCTCTAGACATATCTGGCTGGTTTTATAAAACATATATGTATACTATATGTGTGCAGATAAAAGTTGGCTGTGACTGGGTGAAAGTCAGGCCAAGCTGCGCCCAATTGTGAAAATGGCTTTAAGGTAAGCAACGTTACATGGCTCTTCATATTCGCCTGGTCACGCTCTTTTATTTAATACCCTTGTTGAGTTTGTAGGAAAAAAGCGATCCACCATTTTGTTTGGCCATATTAAATTTCAAATAATGTTACGTGGCTTATTGTATTTAACTTGTCCCACCTTTATAATTGATATCTATCTCTAGAAAATTGAACGGATAAAGGCGATCCGACATTTTGTTCTGGCTGATACGTTGGATTTCAAATAAATTCCAGTATCCTTTTTTTTTAACTCGTGTTACCTTTTCATTTTATATTCATATCGAGGGGGTTGTACAGGAAAACGCCATTCAACATTTTGTTCTGTCTGCCATGTTTGATTTTAAATATCGTTACGTAGCTGATTAAATTTTCCTTTTCCTTTTAATTAATAACTATGTCTAAAGGTTTATAAATAAGAAGTCAGTCGGCTATTTAAAGGTAGCAGCCACAATAAATCTACTATAGTATTTTATGTGCTGTATTGCACTGTTATTAGAACCAAGGTTATGTCTGAAATCCCAACCAGACAGACTGTCGGGAAGTTGTCGAAAAATCCATTGCAAGATTTCTACCCATCAAACGGGCAGTTAGAAAGAAAAGTTTAATAGAGGCTTGTAAAAATAATGGAAAAGCGTGTAAATAAGTTTGTCGAAATAAATTTTTGCACAAAATATGCTAAAAACCTCTTTTGGAATGCTATAATTTAATGACATAATTATACCAATTTTAAATTTTTAATAAAATTACAAATTTTTTAATTTTTTTGAGGTCTTGATATTCAGACGACTTTACACTAGTCTCCCTATATCCAGTATTTAACTTTCTACAAAAAACAAACTTGCTGTCAATAAATTAGCAAATAGCTTTCTTAAACTGTATTTTTCTGATTTTAATTGGAAAAAAAAGTACAATATTTTGATTGTTATTCCTTTATTACTCCACCATAGTATCTCAGTTTGAATTATACATTTATGAATTAATTAATATTAAGTTGTTTTTTTTTTTTTCACTACAACATCAAATAAACCATCAATGTTTTGAAATTTTCTAAAATCTGTCAAAAAGTACATTTTTAATTCAAAATTTTGTAGAGACCACAATTTTAAACCGATTAGGATAAGTATTTATTTTCAACGTGAAATAATTTTTAAGACATCTGTCAAGGCTGATTTTTCATTTTTTTCTATAAATTTATAACGATACTTCCAAGAATTAAAAAAAAAAATTAAAAAAAAAATTCTTTCAAGAGAAATTCCTTTTTATTAGAAAGCCCAAAAAAAAAAAATTTTCCGAACAGATGATATAAAGAAGTGAAATATTCGAAATTTCAATAATTTTGGAGCAAAAATGTTATTATCTTTCTATGTCGAGGGATACAAATTTTTGTATGTAGGAAAATTTTTAGGAAGTATTCAAGTTTACTGCTTCAAAGTAAGTTTGTTAATGTTAGAATTCGTTATGTAATAATGCTAGTATTTTGAAGTTTCGAATACTTTTTAAAAAATTTTCAATGTTCAAAAATCTTCATGTATTGACAGAGGATAATATTTACATTTTTGCTCCAAAATCACTGACATTTTAAAAGTGTTACTTCTTTATGTGCTCTGTTAAGAAGATAATATTTTAAATTTTTTCTTTTCTAGGTCTCGATAAAAAACATCTTCTATTAAATTTTTTTTTGTCCAAACCAATTTTATTTTCTGCTTAAGAGTTTTTTTTCTTGATTATTGTACTTTCTTTGTACTTGCATTAGTAAACACTAGCAAATTGGAATAACATTCTGAACTAGGAATCACTACTTTACTTCTCTTTACTTTTTTCTTCTTATTTCCACTTTTAATAATTACTGTATGACATTTATTCAACGAAATAATTTTTTTAAGAATAAAAGTTAAAATTAACTGTAAAACTGTTTATAGCTTTTTTTATTTCACCATACAGTTTGAAACTTTTATATTACTATTAACTTTGAAAATTTTACTGTTTCTTGCTTGGCGTTTAAAAAAGACTGCGAAATTTTTGTTAAAATCACTTATTTCAACATGTAACTGCGTGTGTCGGAATTTAATTACATAAAGGTAAAGTTTTAATATACCTTTGCTGAGTTCATTATTAAGCAGCTAACATTCGATTTTAAGAAAAGTTATGGATGCAATTAGGTATTTCAATTAACATTTGGCGGTAATAGTGTTAGGAAGATCATGTTAAGTGAATGTGGAATCCAAAAAGTTTTTCACAGGAACATGTGGCTCAAATATCTAATATACCTCAGTAAATGGGACAATGTGGTTAAAAATTTTCATCAAAAGGTTATATGGTTTTAAGTATTATGTTCTTAGGATGTGAGGATTAAATATCTTATTTAGGGGCAATGCAGTTGAAAAACTTGTATCATGAAGCTTAAATTAAGTTTTAAAGTTAAGTTTCAGTACAATTGTGTTTTTGAACTTACTTAACGTTACAATAAGGTTCATAGGGATATTTTAATTTAGTGTAGTGTTTGCAAACTTCTTTTACCGAATTATGAAATATGAATATCTTTTATCACTGATTTGTTACGCAATTTTAAGGTAAGGTTTTGAAGCACAGGGTTCGAAAAATCATGACAAGAGGTAAAAAAAGTTTCATGTCTAATGTTTGTTGTACCACAATTATAAACTCTATTACAGAAACTATATGGCTTATCATCATATACTTATGAGTTCTGGGAAGTTTTGAGGTTAGGTATTAAGTATTGTAGGTGCAAGAAGCGCTTTATTACATTTTGTCTTTCACGAACTTAGAAAATGGGCTGTCGGCTTCCAAAATCTCGTTTTAAAGGCTGTTACTTCTTAATTTTTCCAAAAGAAAATACTTCTGAGGTCATGACATTGTACACTGATAAATTTTTGGTGCATTCTTGATGATGATTATTTTCATACAGAAAGATGTAAAAAAAAATTATCTTTTTCCAAGTTTTACTAGATCATCACTAATTTTTCAAACAATATGCATATATGTGTACTACACCTTAAAATTCATAAGTTAATATAACAGAACAAATCTATACTTGTGCTGTTGTATTCACGTATGCATTTGAAGGTGTAGTACACATATATGCATATCGTTTGAAGAATTAGTGATAATTTAGTAAAACTCAAAAAATAGAACTTGACTTACTTTGCCATCTTTCTGTGTTATAACATTAATTGGGAAACAACTGTATTCAAATTCGAGCAACGACATTTTTTTTAGAAATTTCTTTACAAGTGCTGAAAAGAAACAAATTAATGTGATAGGTGCAAAGTCGAGACTCCTAACTATTTTTGAAACAAACCACAGCGTTAAACCACTTTATTTTAACCGGGGCTTTTTTTTTTTCTTTTAAACTACGCATCTTTTCTACGAAAATTAACAAATATTGTTTAGTAAGACGAAGCTTGCACGTCAATTCTGTGTATATTGTAATTTTTGCTGTTACTGATAGCGTAGTCGGCTCATATGGATGCAAATCAGAACAAAATCATCAATGTATGAAATATAACGAAGTAATGCCTGGTCAGTGAACCTTCATAGTTTAAACATTCTAAACAGTAGAGTATAGATTGCATTAAGAATGTGTATATATTGTTTTTTATGTTATTCGATCGCACTTTATATGTACAGTCTCTGAAATTAGTCTTTAAGTATGATTTTTTTCCCAGTCTAGAATTTTAATATTGTTTTAATCAAACGCATGATAAAAATTTCGCTGATGAGCCACAAACAACAAACGTCCAATTTCTAACCAAGATTGACCACATGAAAAAATGCTTGAATCCGAAAAAGTATTATTGAAATTTAATTAAAATTAATTTTGTTCCCTAAGTTGTTAAAAGCAATATTTATGGATGTATTCAAAAATCAGTTTACCATACAAAAAGTGCACGATGTATTATCAGATGCACACGCATATGGAACCTGAAGAAAAAATTCTATTCTTTCTCTGTAACAAAAAATGGAAATAACCTTACGTGGATTAAATGAAAGAGTTTTTCTTTCTAAATGATACCACAAAAATTTATTGACGCTCACTGATACCATTGTGACGTACGATAGCTAGAGGCTCTTGTAACTTCGCGCCCTAAGCTCGGCGCCTGCGCGCACAAGCGGACCAACCCGCAGTCCTGTACCGCCTACGTACTAGCAGCGAGACTAAGCAACTCGCTCTCCCCGTTCGGCCTCTGAGAATAACACCTCGTGCGCGTCTGCTCTCTCGTATAATCACTAATGAAAGGTTACGTTGTTTCAACTTGCGAGTATTCATTTCCTCAGCACCCCCAAGCTCCGCAATTTCCACATAACAGGGAGTTGTAGATAACCCGACCCCTAACTTTTTGGTGCTGGACGCGGATGTGGAGGCGTGAGCTGTGCACGACAAAAAAAAAGTAATTTTTTTACGTTTTTGTCGTCTGAAAGCACCCATAGTGCAGTGCGTTGAAAATAAAAAGAATTAACGCGAGTGAAACAAACAGTCAATGACGGGCATGTAACTAGTGATTGGTAAAAAAAACAGTGGAAAGAGGATACACGTGACTAGTGATTGCTTAAACGAGCAGCGAAAAACAGACGACCGTGGCGATTAATCGGAGGTGCTAACGGCATCGCATCCATCCAGGAGTCGAACGTCGCCAGAAAGTCGTACAGAGGAGAACAAGGAGACGGGACTACATGACGCTAAGCACCATCGGAAAGAAATATTTTTGATAAAAGGGACCAACGTGGCTACCGGGATGCTGATTATAGTCCTGATCGTGGCAGCAGTCCAGGCAATGTAGAAAAACAAAAATAATTATAATAATAATAACAATAAATAAAGAAAGAGCAAAGCAAAAGAAAGAAGATAAGAAAAAAAAAAAAACAGGACTCTAGTAAAATTGTTTGGATTGTCTCCCCATCGAAGTAAAGCATAAAATATATAAGTAAAGAAAAAAAAAAAAAAAAAAAAAATTTTTGTGGCCAACAGATACGGCAGCGAGAGCAGGAAGGTTAGAGAATACAAAGATAGTGACAAATTAAAAAAAGGTTAAAATATGCCATGATCCCTGGTGCGATAAAAGAGTTAGGAAAAGCAAATATGAAAACCAAGGACCTCGTGGAAAAAAATTTTCGAAGCATGAAAACGGTCATGCTGAGGGATAAAGGCGGAAATAAAAAGCAAGGAGAAAGATATGACGGGGCCATTGAATCATATGTAGAGTCACTATGTGGTTACGAGAGTGGAGAGGAAGGAGACGACTCAGATGCGGGAGATGCTTCCGAGATCGCAGAAAGACGGCAGCATAGCACAATAAGAAGGGACTCAGAGTTACTGCGGAGGTATTTGGAAAGGGAAGGGGAAGAAAATGAAAGAGAAGCGCACAGTAGAGATAGACGAAAAACTACGCTGCTGCGGGGCTTACGGATTCGAGAAAGATCAGAGGAGAAGGGAGTGGCCAAGGAGTATGCAAATCCGACAGCACGGATACACAGAGCGCGAAGACGGAAGGGAGACTTTAGACGGAGTAACGAACCTAAGTGCCAAGAAAGTCAAATTGCCACATAGACATGAACTTCGCAAAAACAGGTGTACAGACTATCAGAGGGAGTGGAAAAGGGAAAGGTTCTATTCTATTAAGGAGTTAAGCGGGATAATACCGACAATACCAATGTTTACAGGGGATCCATTGAATCTCAAAGCATTCACCAGGGTGGTTAGGACACTAGGCCAAAAGGTGGACGAAAGGGACGTTCTTTATTTCCTTGCAACCTTGACAGGCAGGCTAAATGGTCTTGTGACAGCTCATTTAAGCAACAGAATGACTCAATACGAGTCAATACAAGAGTTTCTTGAGGAAATCACGATAAATATATAGGGCCATTAACAGCGCAGAAACAGCGATGGCAAAAATTCGAACAGAACAATAAATGGACGGCGAGACGGTGGAGCAGTACTTCGATAGAGTACAAGGGTTATTCAGTAGGGCATTGGGACTGCAGGACGCAGACTTGGAACTTTCAGAGGCATTGCGACAAGAACTAAAAAGAAACATACAGAAAGAGGTAATTACACAGTATATATTAGGACTCAAGCCCCTTTATAATCATGAAGCTTCGCAGTATAGGCCATCAAAGCTTACCAAAGCTATTACATTAGCATTATAATTCTAGGAGATGGTAAGTATGAAGCCACCTCGGTCAAGTATAGATAGGAATGCAAGAAGAGAGAGTGAGGCCGGGGGGAATGCAGATACTGTGGCAGAAGTGGGAACGTAGTAGAAGAATGTCGCTCATTGTGGTACGATATAGAAAACGGGTGGTTTGTAAAAAAAGGTCGTGGCGAGGAGACCAGAGGGCCTTACAATAAGCGGCACCAAAATGAAAGTTACGGAACAGACGGAGGAAGAACATATGCCCCAATTACAACCGAAAAATATAACAACAGGGGCTACATAACTGAAAATCAGGGCGGAAACGGACCCGGGAATTATGGGTTTAGCAGTAAGGCGCGTGGAATAGATTATCCAAAAAACAATTATAATTACGGCAGATATTGGAGGGTTTTTGAAAGAGGATATGCTTATCGAGGAAATAACAATAACGGATATAACGGGCCTAATAACAGAAATTACGGGCAAGGGGCAACAGTAGAAGTAACGTTCCAAGTAATTACAACTGGAAAAATAATGAGCGTTAATAAATAAGCCGGAGTGCACAAAAAGTGCACAGGAGACGAGGGTGGCTGAACCAAGACAAGATGGGTTGCCTCGTACACAGGGGCCGAATTTTTAGAACGATGCTCGGGGAAATAGCGGCAGTAGGAAGCAAGACATAATTGATAAATATATAATCGAAGACAGGCAGAAAATGGGCACAAAAGAGAAAAAATTCATTCAGTCGGAGAGATGGAAAAAGGAGAAAAGCAAGCAGAAAAACACGGCTTATGAGCAAGTCGATACAAATGCGCAGGGAATAAAGAAAGATAGTAAGGAGAAGTCGGCAGAAAAGGAGAAAACAAAGGATGTACCTACAGTGCTAATAAACTACGCAGCGGTGGGGCGCAGACCGCCAACAGTAATACTGAAGAGTGCTGATTTCTAACAGAAAAAATCGGCCTCCAATGCAGATATAGGGGCTGAAATCTCGCTACTGAAGGAAAATTATGTAAAAGAAAATGCATTTTTAGATGAAAAGGTAAAAGTCAAAATAACTAGAGTAACTCATGGAGAACGTGAGACGAAGGGGACGGTAGACGCAATGATCTACGGAATGAAGTGCACCTTCCATATAGTCTCGCAAGATTTTCCGATTGAAGTAGATGGAATCCTCGTGTTGGATATGTTTAAAAAGCACAATGGTGAAATTAGTGCATGAGAAAATAAATTGAGCCTAGGTGGTGTAGAAATACCGCTGAAGACGGCAGAATATTTCGAGATAGCAGCGAGATTTGGACAGGTTATTTATGTGAGGGTCAAGGAAGAATATAAAAATATACAAGATAGATACGTACCATTTCAAAACGTAGGAAAATACGTACATTTTGGAAACTTCTATAGCACTAATGCAGAGGGTAAAATATATGCGGAATTTGTGAACTTTTCAAACAAAGCAAGGAAAGTTGCAGTACCGGAGGTTGACCTTATAGAGTGTGACACAGCAAAAAAAGTAAAAAGGGTAGGCGACGTGGGGGACGGCGCGGGCGCCAGGAAGGAAAGTGCATTTGTAGGCTTGCTAAAAGAAAAAGAATACGACGAAGATGCAGGGAAAAGACGGTACAAGCTGAAATAAAAGAGTGTTGATGAGGAGAAAGAAATCGACATTTATGCAGAAAAAGAAGGTGATTTTAAAAATATTGAGAAAACGATTGAGAAAATAAGGATGTTGGTGGATACCGAGGGCTGTAACGAAGAAGAACTACAGCACGTAAGAAGATTGATAGCGGTAATCCGTTTGTGTTTGGTTTGGATAGGTAGCCGTTAAAAACAACGAATTTGGTGGAGCACAAAATTGAGACTACAACAAATAAGCCAGTTGTCGTCAGAAGATATAGATACGTACAGGCTGTGAAAGACAACATCAGAAGAGAAATCCAAAAATTAATAGATTTGTACGTGATAGAATCGTCGACCTCTCTGTATAATTTAAATATATGGATAGTGCCTAAACCACCGGGACTAAATGGCGAGAAACGGTGGCAAATGGTCACGGATCTTAAGCAGCTAAACGAAATATCAGTGAGAAGCTGTTCTCCACTATCCTTTCAAAGTGACATATTAGAGCTCTTAGCGGCTGCTTAGTGCATCACAGTAGTCGACTTAAAGAGTGGCTTTCACCAAATCAAAATTCGGGAAGAGGGCGCACACAAAACAGCGTTCTCGGGACCTGGCGGTTAGTACCAATATAAGCGAATGTCGATGAGATGCTCAGAGAAGAGTAGAGTAGAGTGAGTATTTTATTAGGCTATGGACCTGGGGACCAGGATAGCCTTAACGTTGAGTGTACAGTGCAGCTGCAGAACAGCTGACAAGCGCTTTACATGACATATAACCACCAAGAGTCACCAAACACCTTTTTGAGGGCTACAACAATAGCTCTAGCGGATCTACAAGGACGAGAAATTAAGGTGTACATGGATGACATCATGTTGTTTGCAGCAACATTCGAAGAGCACGAGGAACGTTTTAAGAGATTAGTGGAAAGACTGGCCAAAGCAGACATGACCATAGAACTAAAGAAATGCTCATTCCTGAAGAGAGAAGTAAAAGTTCTTGGTTATGTGGTTAGTAATGGTAAGGTAAAGACAGACCCAAAAAAGATCGAGGTAGCAAGAAAATCCCTAGACCGACAAATGCAAAAAAGTTTAAGCAGTTTCTGAGATATGCCGGGTATTACAGGAAATTTATAAAAGACTACGCGAAGAAAGCGCGACCATTATCAAAGTTAACGAAAAAAGACACGGGATTTAAGTGGGATGAAGAACAAGAGGAAGCCTTTAAGACACTTGTCGACGCTTTATGCTCGGAACCCGTGTTGACAGCGCCTAACTTAAGTACATTTCAATCGTTACGACTGACGCGCCAGACTAGGCTATCGGCGCAATTTTCAGTCAAAGAGAAATAGGAAAAGACAGGCCATGTAGATACGCATCACGATGTCTTAAAAGTAGCGAAGTCTGGTATCCATCTTACGATAAAGAGCTGCTGGCTGTAGTGTTTGCAAAAGAGCAGTTTACACCTTATGTATACGGTAAAAAGTTCACGGTGATAACGGACCACGAACCATTAAAGCATTTTCACTCGTTCAAAAAGCCGGTCATTCGTTTCAATAGGCTGAAAGCAGAGTTACGAGGGTATGATTTCGATATTGTATACTGTACAGGTACCCTGAACAACGCACGAGGCGGACTTTCGAGGAATCCAGTTATGAAAGAAGGCGAAAATAACCCGGAACTACTGCGTGCAGAGCTGTATCAAATGGCAGATGAACAAGAGAAAGAAGAGGGGTTAATAAGTGACGGTTCACCAGCTCGTATATTTAAAATCAGATCAAAAGCAAGAGTACGAGTCGACGGAGAGTTAAAAAAGGAAAGAATATAATATAATTTAGGTTCGTCAGACGAAAAAATGAAAATAAAAAAAACGTAGGGATGGAAAGTATTCAAAGAAGAAAGAAATGACGGACAAAAATCAACAAGTGCAAGAGGAAATCTTAACGCACGGTTCAAAAAATGGAAAATTAGGACACATGAAAAAGGTAAAGGGATAAATAAAAAGAGTACAAAAAATAAGTACACCCTACAAAGAAATAGCATAACAAACAATACTTGAGCAGACAAAGAAAAGACAAAGGCAGCCAGACACACTAAACAGACTAAGACCAAAATTTGCCATTACCCCGAAAACGTCCACACAGAGCAAGGAGACAATAACAGTCAGAGGTGCAGTCAGAAGAAGCCGAATACGAGGACTTGGAGATAGTAAATCTACATCCAAAAGGGCCCGAATAAAGGATAGATGAAGAGAACAATGAAGGTAGACATTCAAGAAGTTGTAGTGCTCTAGGAGATCAACTAATCATACAAGAAAGCCCAGAAGTGTCGAATGATTTTGCTGGCGTTCTGGAGGGTAGGGGTGATAGAGTTAAAACAAAAGTTTTCATCGACATGAGGAGCAGAAAGTTAGGGGACAGACCAGAAGTCAGGATTGATGTATAGGAAGTAAGGGATAGTGGTAGCGACGTAGGCAAAGATGATAAATAACCTAAGGAACAGGATGGAAAAGCAAATAATGAAGATTTGAGAACGGAGAACAAGAGTGAAGAAGAGAAAAATGGGAGTAAGACCAGCAGCGAGGGAGCCAACCTTTCGTGGGATAATCAAGGTGAAAGAATATCTTTGTATCGCGAGAAAACCCCCATGTCATCAGTTGATTTTAGAAATGACGATCTAGGAGAAAAGATCACATACATTTCAAATGAAGCGCTTTACAAGCATAAGCGTGGATCAGGTGCAAATTGTGCAGAGCCTTGGAAAGAGTGGCAGATAGTAGATGTTAGAGGTGATGGTAACTGCCTGTTTTACAGCCTCATGATGATGTTGTTTGATTTAGATTTGACAGCAAAACAGTTCAGACAGTTCTTGCTGCATTCGAAACATGATGATGACTGCATCGATCTAAAAAAACACTAGGAAGATTTTGAGACAAAACTACAAGTCAGTGGATGGGAAGTGTATTTTTCTTTTTTCCCCAGGAATTCAAAAAGAACATCTATGTGCACTTTATACATAAGGATGGACCGCCAATATGTCAATATTACACGGGGATAAAAGGGACGGAATACGAGCACATGCTGTATGAGCCGGAACAATATAAAGCATTCTGCGAAAAACGGCAAAAACGCTATAAACCAATAAACAAGTTGTATCAAAGTACGAATGAGGATAGTATAGTAGTTCGGGATGCAAGAAGAGCAACACTGAGCAAAAGGAAGGAAAACAGGGTTTTAAATACGAGGCAGAGAACAAAAGGGGAGATCAAGAAAAGAACAACGGAAAAGAACAATAACGATCACGAGACGAGCGAGGAATCGGATTTTGAATCAAGGGAAAAACAAGTTTCAGAGAAACGCGATCTTTCGCCACCCCTACTGGAACCACTGGATAAGCCAAGTTCAGTAGCGGAGCCAAAAAATTCGGAGATACCTGGCAATCAGATAGAGGATGAGATCGTCGAAATGGAAAAAGATAAAAAGGAGAACGGCAAAGATTTGCTGAATAATAATATAGAAAGACATAGTGGTGATGACACTTCGGATTACGACGAGGTTAGCACAACCATACCTGGTCTAGAAAGGTACAGAGCGTGCAGGACCCGGCTACCAAAACAAAGACCGCCCTGGAAGCCAGAAGAGAGTAAAGACATACCGCCATTTAAAAGACTAAAAAAAATAGATGAACACCCAAACAGATACCTCAACAACATCGCTTTCAGCACAATAACGGAAAACATACCGGACACAGAAGTTAAAAATG
>JAPYYV010013479.1:0-14568 GCA_030522625.1 Copidosoma aretas
GATACAGAGCTTTTTGTAACTACGTATGTACGTAGCTGGAAACAACGACGGTTTTCTATAGCACCAGCGTCAGGTTAGGTCGTCTACTGTATACATTTTGATTACCGGTCATTTTCACGAATCGAATTTCACGAATGACCATTTTCACGAAAGACCATTTTCACGAATACCCTTTATCACGAATGCTATTTTCACGAAAGACTATTTTACGAATGACTATGTTCGCGAAAAAAATTTTATTTTTCTTAATAAAAAAAGAAAGAAATAATTAACTTTAATTTGTTTTAATTAATTGATTGTATTTTTTTTTAATTGAGATATAATGTTTTTCGTTTGGGGCATCGATAAATAAATGAAATACATATGAATAAAAAATATAAATAATAAAATTTGTTAAAATATTAATAAAATTCATTTAAAAAATATTCATTTTAAAATGGTATATAAATAATATAAAAAGACGCGTTTCACATAAAAATTTACAGTACAATATTATTTGCAATTAATTTCAAATAGTCGAGGACATTATTTTCTTCTTTGTACATCTCGTAGTTAGCGACTATCGTTTTTATTCTGCTCTGAAGTGCCTGCCACTTGGCCTTTGGAGCAGCTTTTACCGATCTTCCTAAATTAAACTCTTGAATCGCAATTTCGCTGTCGGCCTGCTCACGTTGAAATTCGAAGATCAGCTTGAATAAATCAGGGTGGTTTTTGCCGACAAGAAGACGGAACCTATTATGCTACCCTTCACTCACGTTGTTAGTGCGATGAGCTCCAGTTTGTGCTGCTGTATATTGATTCCACATACGATGAAAGTAGCGTGCCTCTCTTGCTCTTCGACGTCCGCGTGCACGTATTCTTACTACATAAGTTTCACCAAAATAATCCACGACGTCGTCAAGTTCTTCTGGTAATGTATCCGCAAGGGCTTCGAAGGCTTTGACAACGTCACAAACAGGCACGTATGCAAGAGCCAAAAGTTGTCTCACACCGTTTCTAATATCTCGATCTTCAGACTTATTATATGCGTCTTGCAAGCTTTAGCCTGAACACGTCGGTACAGCGATTGTCCAAGGTGGAAGAATCAACATGAGATAGAAGCATCAGGAAACACCTCAGCACATGAATTTATGATTCCTAATTCAAAGTTGGCCATGATTCTTTCGGGTGTGCACCGTATACCAAATTCTCGAGCTTTTTCTTCAACCGCACGCAGAGCAGCAGTATACTGAGCTGTTTCTTTGGACGAGAGTAATGCATACACAAACGGTAAAGCAATTTTATCGGTATCGTCTTGATCTCTCCCAGTATTTCTTTCGACTAAACCCAAAATGGTAAAAACTTGCGTGAAAATAGTTGGTGACACCTAAAAAAAAACGTACCATTCACGTTATGATAAAAATAAATTTTTCATGCAAATAATCCAAGTAAGAACACTAACCTTAAATGTACCATCTAGGAACCAAATTGAACTTCTTGCTAAAAATTCTAAGTTCCTTCTCGTTGAGAAAAATAATACTCGATTGTCATTGTCTTGAGAGTCGTAGAGCGCGAAAGTTTCTCCGATTAAAGTTTTTGTGTACTCATCTGGAAGGTCAACTAAGTCCGCTAACGATTTAGGGTTTTGAGGAAAATTTTTTCGTCGCAATCTCCTTACACTTTTTTTTTAATGTTCTCGTTCAGGCAATTGTGCGATTACTTCCGGTGGTACATTAGGCAATTCTAATCGCAAAATCTGTGCTGGAGGCATATCAGGCTCGTCTTCGGCTTTTCTCTTTATCCTTGCTTTTACACTTTCTGCTTCGCACTCTTCTTGATCAGGTGGGTGATCATGGGGAGATTGTGTTGGCCCCCGAGCAGTACATTCGCCTCTTCGAAGGTGATTGCAATCCCAATATGCTCTGTCTTTCAATTTTTTTACGGACAATTTTTTTACGTAGAATTTATTACAAAAGCAAGACACGACTGACAAAATTACGCGGATGTTATGGTTAGTATAAAACATTGTTCGACTGATGAGGTTACGCGGATGTTGTCTTTATGTTGTGAAGTTGTTTGTTCTTATTACTCGTAACGTTATCATGATTATTTATTTATTTTTTTTAATATTGTTCTATTCGTCGTGTTCGTGAAAACGGTAATTCGTGAAAAAGTCCTTCGTGAAAAAAGGTATTCGTGAAAATGGTCATTCGTGAAAATGGTCATTCGTGAAAATGGCCATTCGTGAAATTTGATTCGTGAAAATGACCGTAAGCGCATTTTATTTATGAGGCGGGGGCAATATATTTTTGGGAAGGACTGCGGAAGCTGTCCCGAGCTTAGGATGCCGGAGGAGAGGGAGAGGTCGAGAAATGACGACTCGACATGAGCACAGCACAGTGTGTGTGTTTATTGAATACAGACTGTATAAACTTATGCGTGTGCACTTGAGCGCGATCGAGCGTGGAATGAATCAGCGGCCAGCAGAGCTAGTAACATATTTATATTGAATTAATAACAATTAGTTCTATAGTATTACTTTACATTCACACAAATTAAAGTGCGTGTATACACGTGATGTACATGAAATATTTTAAAATCGAACTTATACATTTTTCTATTTAAAATTGAGGACCTGAATCGAATAACTCGCCCGACGCTCAAAATGGAATTTACTTGAAATAGAAAAACGTATAAGTTTGATTTTAAAATATTTCATGTAAATCACGAGTATATACGCACTTTAATTTGTGTGAATGTAAAGTAATACTACAGAACTAATTGTTATTAATTCAATATAAATATATTGCCCCCGCCTCATAAATAAAATGTATACAGTAGACGACCTAACCTGACGCTGGTGCTATAGAAAACCGTCGTTGTTTCCAGCTACGTACATACGTAGTTACAAAAAGCTCTGTATCTTCTTCGAGTCCTAAGGAACAACTTTGTCGCTGGAAGTTTTCTCTAGCTGAAATTTCCCCGCATTCTTTGTTTCGTTGAAGTTTATAAGTTTCGTAGTTCTTGCACTTGAAGGACTTTTGAAAATTGCCCCCTTGGTCGCGAACTTAAATTCCGTTTCGAGCGTCGGGCGAGTTATTTGATCCTTATTGTTTTTAAAATAAAATAACTTTTACAATGTATTTGTACGATTTGAGTAAAAAATACATTATTATTTAAATATTTCTACATAATAGAGCATAAAAATTGTTTTTTTTTTCCATTTTGAATCATCCTTATGCGTTATAAATTTTTTTTTTTTTTTTATTTAGTAAAAAAGAAGAACAGTTTTTGAGTAAGCTTTTTGCTAAGTTATTGGCAGTGGTTTATTGTATGGCGACACATGTTAATGAAGTATTTTCTTCTGTAGGATTCAAATAAGATATCAGTTTTCCGATTTAATGTAATAGTCGTAAAAAATCGACATAAAATGTCAATAATGATGTTTTTTTTCATTTTTTGTTGTGTTCCCCAAACTGGAAAATTGTACTCATTTGTGATATCATCTTTATGATAATACCTAAAGTGAGAAATTAAGTTGTAATATATGCATACATGTAGTAATTAATTTTACTATTGTTCGAATGAATGAAACCAAATGTTAAAAATTATCATAAAAAAACTTATAATCGAATCTACTTTGGCTGTTGTCATTAATGTGTGAACAATACGTCTGTATACTAATACATACGCATTAACTTGTAAGAATCCCTGAAGTAGTGGTTGTAAAAAGCTGCTGATGTTTTGGATATTTTTACAACTTTATTATAATTTTTTTGAAAACGTTACAAGGGTATAAAAACAAGGTTTTTTTAAACGTTAATGTGCTAGATATGAGGGCAGAATCGTGACAATAAATCTATCATAAAACACCAATTTATTGAATTGGTAAAGTTAATCGAGCAACAAATTAAAAAAATCTTGTACATTATTCATCAAACACCAAGTAACATCGCCGAGATGAATTTAAAAAAACTTGATGAAAATCGAATGAACAGATCGCGCTCGGAAACGTCAAAATAAGTGCTTGATCCAGTCGCGTGAGAATCACGCATCAAAATTTTAAGTATACGCCAAACAATCTGCGGTGCACGTGCTCAAGTGCTTTTTTGCGTCGAAATAAAAGAAACCGAAGATCAAGATCCCTGAGAAACAACGATATACGCTCGACCTATGCAAATAAAGTTTAGATTTGCTGCTTATTTCGTTTATTTATTTATTTTTTTTTTTTCCTCATCCTCCGATCCTCGTCAACTGCATGGCAATACGTATTTCTTCTACGAATTCTGTTTCAAACACTTGCGATCGATCGAGACGAAAACTCTCCGAAACCGGAGGTAAGTGCGTTGTCGACCGAAAATAAACTGCGAGGGTGAAAACGTAATTACTTACCGATTGTGTATATTATGCGTGGCTGCGTGAACGGTAAATTCGTATATACACCCAAAAAGGAGTGCAAGAAAAGATGAGAGTTATATCTCCGAATGTGTGTATTACAAAGAGGGCGTCTGGTTTGTATCGAGCGACGAGAGAGCTTTCGGTGGCAGAGATCAACGCACGACGACGAGCGACGCCTCTTGACTTTATGTCATCTTCTTGGTTTCGTGCACTTTGCGCGATGGAATTCCACAGTAATATGTTATATGCTGCGCGTTTTATTTGTTTTGGCAATCGTGTACGAGTGTGCATTATTTTGTTTTTACATCGTGTTCGTCCGTTGGTGGATGTTTGCGCGGAGACGAAAGGTTTTGGAAGAAAATCACAAAATTGAGATATTTATTCGAGGGTATGAGTCGATGGTTGAGGAAAAAAATTAAAAATGTAAGGCATCACGAGGCAATACTGAATTCGTGCACAAGTATATAACTGAATATTTATTTACTTTTTTGCGTCTAATTGAAATACTGTCGTCGCAGTGTTGTATTGCAAAGTATAGCTTATTATACTCATACTTAGTTTACTCAGCTGACCTATGGCACGCCAGTAGTGAAAAAAATTGTGTCCCAATTTTTTTTTCAGACGTTACATAAAAGGACACCTGTACATCTGTACACTTCAACATCGGATACTTTTTTTTTTCTTTTTACTCCATCGAGCAATTTATAATTGTGCGTATACCTTGGATTTAATGACATTATTCAGAGAAAAAGATTTCAAAAAATCGAGGGGTTCCGACATTAGATAGATTTACGATTAAAACTATGCTACTGAATCCATCAACAATAAAGTTCAGCAGCTGCAAGAAAATAATCATTATTCACTTAAATACTCTGACGATTTAATGCAAAATGATTATTATTTTCGTGGCAGTTTTATTAATCAACTGATTTACTCCTTTGTGTTTCATAAATACGCATGCCATGAAATTACAATGCTCTCTCTGAACTTTGAATATTCGAAATAGCTTGATAAAAAATACGCCCCTATTTATATTTCAGACGAGAAATAATAAATGGAAGGGAAAAACTGGTATACAATATTTGGCTGAGAGTATTGTGTTGCGTTGTACAATTAATGTATAGCAAAGTTATTCACTAAATTCTAAAATTTACAAATGCATACAAGTGATTGATTCCTGATGAAAATTTTCAATAACTTTAAAAGCTGACCTAGATCGATGCACATCTTCATGATTACTGCTCGAACATGTACTCGCATGTACAGAAGTATCGATACGTATATGTATAAACAGTATATCTAAGCTTGTGTAGAAAAATGCAAAGTCACTAAGAATCTCCTAAGAGATGATATATATATATATATATATATATATATATATGTATATATGGGCCAAACAAAAAGGCGCATGATTTTTTGGTACATGCTTATGAAACTCCGCCCATTGAATGTGTCGTATATACTCGATTTTCACCGCCCTATCGCTAAATCCGCTCCCTCTCTGGCCACTACTTTTTTTCCTCCTCTTTTTACCTCCTCTTCTTCTTGCTTCGCGCTTACGTTCGCGTTCACTTTAATAAGCCACGCGATTCGTCAGCGCTTCTGACGGCCATTGCGCCATTTTGATGTGCTATCCTTATAGCTATATTGCACAGCATTCGATATATTGTAGATATCTTTCGAGATACTTCGCTATACTTTTGACCCACATTATTCTCCAACTTGTTCGTATACACTTTTGATTAGTGATAAATCGTTTCTATGGTAAGCATTGGTTTTGATGAAAGTTTTTCGCACTTCGGTCAATGATTTATTTATATTCCATGAAAATTAGTGAGTTTTAAATAGTTTACTAAATTGTGTTATTTCACATACAATGCCTTATTCCATATTCCAGTCGTTTTAAAACAATGCATTCAATTAGTTTATTTAGGACCTTTTTTTAAATACAGTAAAATATTTCTCGTACCACGGGCACTTTTGCAACCCTGGTACACACTCGGTAAGAAAAATAGGATTCGCCACTCATGTGCATCCGACTAGGGGGGGTCACAACGGTCCCTCGGGCGTTGCTTCGCAAGCGCCTTCGGGCCCAGGGACCGCCCTGGAGAGATGCACATTTGTGACTAAAACTACTATTTATCTATGCTATTCGTACAATTCAATCTGTAAATGATGGTTGCTACGTATTAAGAACAGGGTTGTGCATTAGTAATTTTTGAATTTTTTGCAATATAATTTTTACATTAAATTAGATGTATTATGTTGAAATATTTGTTTTTCTGTACTCCCTATGACACAACAATTTTTTCCAGTAACAATAATGGATTATATTTCAAAAGAGAAATAAAATGTAGAGATAAAAGTCTTAAGTATTTGAAAAGTATTTGAATACTTGCTTGAATACTTTATGAAAAATTCAATTTCCTAAAAACGTATTAGTTTTTTTGCTAGACAAAATTTTATTAAGTACATTGTATTTTTAAACGATTCTTGCATGTGTCGTATGATAAAATCATATGATGGATTAAAAATTAAAGGTCGGAAATAGCCCTATATGTTATTCCATGTCATAATCTACCTACCTACCAAGTTTCGTTAAAATCCAATCAGTAGGTTTCGCGTGATAGAGGAACAAACATCTAAATATCTAAATACACAAACTTTCACATTTAAAATATTAGTAATATTACAAAATACTTGATACATGATTTGCATGATTCTATGTAAGATTTTTCTAATTAGGATACGTTTAAAACGAGCCCAATTTGCTTATCCCCGAAGTTAATTTGATAAAACTGATATTTCAGAACCAAGTGTTTTCCCCTATTTGTCCAAAGATTTGAGTTGGATCCTTTTTACCTGTGGAGTCAAGCTGTTTCCTTCTACTCTGTGCAATGGAGGATTCTTTTCTCTAGGCAACGATATGTCTATAAATCTTCGAAAAATTGTGAATCGGATCTGCAGTCTACCCAAACTTTGAAAATAAAGTAATGTATCCCTAAATTTATTCTTATTGTAGCATAAAATATTAAAAACTATGCTGAAAAACCCGAAACGTAATGCCTTCAAGCCGAATTAGTATACAATCTTTCATTCTGGTCTGCACCATGCAACAGCATATCTTTAAAAATAGCTGACATTACCACAATCTTTAAAACGGCACCACTGGAACTTCTGAAATTTCAAAACAGCATCTAATCATGCAACAGAATAATACTTTGGTTTTCCAATCAATGCTTTGCCAAATTGTCGATGCGATAGTATAAATAAAAGTGCATCATGCAGCGACAGTTCCATCAGCGCACGCAAAACAACGAAAAACCGTTTTCGTCAAAGTTCGAAAAACGTTTTACAAACATTGAAAAAAACCTCGGAGGTATCCGCCGGTCCCTGTTGCGAAAAAATCGGAATGCCCCCGAGGTTCGGCAAAAGTTTTTCGAACCATCCAGAAACGCGTCAGCGACCAATGTTGCGATCTAATTTCTCGGAAAGCGCGCGTACCGCTGTACAGGCCCTCCGGAACGTTGAATACGCTGTCAATGGAATCGCGGCTAGGGTCTCGAGGCCTGGGAAATAAGGGCGGCGCTGCGCGCGAGAGTTTTCCGCCGCATCAAGCAAGAAGGCCCCTCGGAAAGTCGAGGGTACGCGCGCCGGCGATCGGGCAATCAAACAACTTGTATCATCCGCCGGCCTCGTTGCGGCCGCGGCAGCGTTCTTCGATCCATGTTTCCCCATCGCGATCCCCGTTACGTTAGTGTCTCGATCGAATTGATCGGCGGAGGCGGGGGGGGAAGACGCGCATAGGGAGATCAACGTACGAGTCACGCGGGCGGTTGGTGGGTGGACGCGGGGAGCTCGGTAAATATTTGGATTTCGATGAGCCGAGGGGGAGGGCCGGGAGAGTGATGAAGGAGCTGCTAGGAAAATAATTGCGCCGGGCCAGCGACGCGCTCCGAACGATCTCGTGGCCACGGCGTCGCGCCGCGGCGATTGTATTTTAGAGTTTGGGGCTGTCGAGAAAATTGTGGCTGTATTGGTCGAAAAAAAATTATATTCGATCATTGAGGTCCGAATGCGTTACGTTTATGATGTGAATTGGAGGGGCTGTGCAACGAAATTAGCTGGAATAAACTGAAGTCATCGTTGAAGTCGTACTGCATGAGCGCATAAATACATTGGGATCTAAAAGAAGCCTCATCGGTATTATCTAACGCTATCATTCTGGAATCAAAATTCAAGTCCACTGTGGGCGAGTCAATGATTTGAACAAATATGAAACATCGGCAAATGTACTCAGCTCCGCTGAAAAAAAATGATGCACTAATTTATAAGGGTTAACCATGCTTTTTCCTTACACTTAATTATGAAATTACAGTGTAGAACGACTCAAATACTTCCTGTAATTTTCTATTCTAAATGATACAAAAATTAATATTATTATATTATAACTGCCCAAAATCGTTATGAAACAAACAAAAATACACTTACCAAGTAAATAGTTGTTTATAAGACGGATAATAAAATCAATATAAAATCATGTTAAAGTCAATTATTTTTCGAAATCTGAAATTATTTGGACCTCTTGAGACTGCAGAACAGTCCCTCGAGTAATTTTTGTTAATTTTTGATGCTATTTTTTCCTAATTTTCCCATCAATACATTATACAAAAACAAAAAAATCAGACCTTGTTTTTCAATCACCATCCGATTTTTATAAACCAAGGCTACTTTTTTTCTTCAATTTGACAGCTACTTTAACCCTACTTTAACCCCTAATAACCCCAATTCAGCCTACCACTTTACTAGTTCCGGTCAGATAAAAATATATACTTATTCATTCGAATAAATGCACGTTTAATAAAGATACATGCATCTTTTTAAAATGTGCGCAACATTTGGTGAATCGCAGCTGTGTATTTTCAGAATAATTCGCCTTGATTTTTTGAAATCGGATTATAATTTAAAATTCATCACAAAGAGCGTCGTTTTCGTATTTAAATAATAGAACAGTTAAGGAATAAATTAGAAACAAATTTTTAAAAACATTAATGTTCAATCGTATGAATGGAGCAATAGTATTCATACCACTCCGATCACATTTGATTTAAATGAGGGACATAATTTTTTTCACGTCTCCTAAATTATAGTGACGTAGGGTACAACAACTTTGAAGGCTGAGGTGATTTTCAACATTTTGGGTTTTGTCAATTTTTGGTATAGAGATTTTCGGGTCTGTTCTTTTTTTACGCCAAGAAGTTTCAAAAAAGGCGCATCGGGTGTCTTGCTTCGATCCAAGTTCTTCCTCCTTCGAACTCGAGGACTAATTTTTAAAATTTTTTTTCCTAAGAATCGATGTCAGGAAATCCGAGGGATCTTTTTTTTCTCCGCATCGCACACGTGTGAATTGAAAGTGATACCTTAAGCTACGCTGACGTTTGAAAACGGGTAAAAATCGAACAGAGAGTCTTTAATGTTCCACTTGCCACGCTCGTCTGTTCTGAAGGAAATGCTTACAGACGAAGGACGGAATGAATGACACAAGAGAGAGAGGGCAAATTTTGGAATCAAATGTCGGTTTATTGGCTGAGTTCTCGTCATCAACTCGTTGCTTTTACGAACTAGCATAAGTTACGGCTATACACTTTGTACAAGATTTTTTACAGATATGTAGTGTTACCAGGGCTGTAAATACTCAAATGCCTGTTTTCAATATTTTTCAAGATTGTTTAAAATATTCAGTCGCTGGATTTTCAATAAATTTTCATAAATTAATGTGCGCAATACACAATTTAAAATTATCGTACTTCGGCGAGTAGAAAGTAGTTTCTCAAAGTTAGACACAACGTTTTCAAAAATTTGTTGAATAAAACTTTGCAGGATCCAAAGTTTGAATTCGCATTTGAGCATTTGAATTCATGTAATGTTCCCCATCCCTCAGTGTTCGTCGATTGTTCCGTCGTGCAGGTTACAAGAGGAAAAAAAAAAGAGAAAAAAAAAATGGATACAGACATCG
The DNA here is from genome assembly GCA_030522625.1 of Copidosoma aretas. NCBI lineage: Eukaryota > Metazoa > Arthropoda > Insecta > Hymenoptera > Encyrtidae > Copidosoma > Copidosoma aretas. The sequence goes on from JAPYYV010013479.1 coordinate 10,394, forward strand.
ACAGCATTTATGATTAAGTACGACTCTTTTTTCATCATCATCATCATCATCATCATCTCTTTGGTCTCGCGCACAATGATTCGCGTTACAACAGAGCGGACCCGTCAACGTTCCCTCGGACGTGGAAAATAAAAAGTGTTCTTTCAATCGTAAATATATATAAAGCAGTATATGCGTATTATGTACAACAGACAGTCCCCATCACTTATACAGAAACTCGAGATCCACCCTCGGGACGAATCAAACTATTGCGTAATATGTACAGCGCCGCCGTCAGGTGTACAGTAAATCACCAACTTCGCGGGGCGCAGGTCTAGTGCAAAGGGTTGGCTTGCTGCTCCTGCTTCAGCTCGAGGGCCCACATGTGCTGCGGCCAGCCGGTCCGGCCCTTGGCTTTTACCGTCTCCTCCTGCGTGCCCATCATCGCGTGCATGGCCGCGTCGCTCTGCAACACAGCCGAAGGTATACGGGGAGATCTTATTTTAGGGTTTGGTTTCCTCGCTCATGCAGTGTTTTTGAGCTACAGAAATTTTCACCGCGAAAGCCACGGCAAAGTTGTGACTAGTAGCTTCGCTACGGTAGATTTTTTCATTTCACAGCAACATTTTTCTCGGACCGCGTATAGCTTTTGCCGCAAAGCTGTGCGGTGATTTTATTCCCAGTTGAAGAAAAAGAAAAGTGCGTCGGTTTCATTGATTATTTGAAATTTAAAAAAAAACCACCGTCAAAATCAGCGTTGTATCATCAATCACTTCAATTTTGATTCACCATTGAATCAACGTTGCATCACGATCCATTTTAATATTGAAATAAATGATGAGTTTCAACGTTGGATCAATAAAAAGTCAAAAATTAAAAAAAATTAAAAATAAAATAATCAACGTTGCGTTCTATCGATGATTTAACATTGATTCAACGTTGATTTCAAAGTTGAATCATTGATGATATTTTAGATAGGGTATGAATTCTCACTTTGTTCGATAAGTTAGTTTACAACCAATAGCGAGCTGGAATAAAAAGAAATTGCCGTGAGCATTGACAGTCACAACTTTACCGTTACACAGTGGCCCGAAAGTTAGGAAACAACAGAAATCGGTGTTTATAGGGAAAACTAGAATAGTTAGTCTTAGGCTTATAATGTTGCTCGAGGAAAGCCTTGAAAATATTGTGATACCGATTTTTTTGGAAAACAACAAACAGCTGGTGCTGAAAAGCCCCTCAAAGTTGGTGTAAAGTTGCATTAACTATTTAACAGAATCAGTCATTTCATCGAGTCTTGAAATCACTTGCAATGGAGTTTAACTTTCCAATCCACATTTTAAAATAATTTGGTCAAACAATGATCTTGGAAAGAAAACTAAACTCATGTACAGCTGTCTGTATAGTATCAGCTGTCTGTTGTTTTCCAAAAAAGCGGTATTACAATTTTTAGGGTATCCCTCGAAGAAAATCTCAAGTCCAAACATACATCATTCACACGCTTCTCCTGTCGACTCCGATTTTCGTCCGTTTTATCTACTATTCATACCGCGTAGATACAGTGCGTTGCTTGAGCAGTAAACATTCTCGTAACTTTTCTCTCCATCATGCATCGTTACGCTTGATTGAAAAAAAAAAAATGTTATAGCACAACGCGATCAGTTGAAAACTATAAACTGTATCCCCGCAGTAGTGAATAGCACGGGGGGAGGAGCGATTCATTAACTGGGAAAGAGTTGTTTGTCAGGCGGCGGTGTAAACACGCCACGTAACGAGCCGTCCCGCGACGAGCTTTCGAACGGCCTCGTATGTCATCGAAAGATAAAATATCTCTAAATTTTGACACGGATCTCGCCGACCCTCACTATTATATACGCATGAACTCACGTACGGATCTTCGCTCGGGAGGAAGAAGGTCTACCGATTTGGATGAGCGCTTTGATGCTATGAAAAGTGACATTTTGGAAAAATTGGGAAAATATTCATTATCGGCCGATCGAATTTTTATTACAATGATGTTTGAGTGCTGAGTTATGAATAGCGATCTAATATACTGCCGTCGCTGGCTATAAGTATTGATATCTGTGGCTTCTCGGTCAAAGGGGTTAAGTCCATTTTTTGAAAAAAAATCGAGTTAGCAGTGTATTTCACATCATAAGGCAGTCCTTTACATGTAAAAAAAGTCCCATAAGCTAATTCGACCTATTTCGCGAGATATCGAAGATTGCAAAAGGGGATAAGTCCAATCGGGCGCGCCCCAGTGATTATTCATATAAATTTCGATCGTGAAACTTGGACTTTTCAATTCCGTTCACTATTTCGCTTATAACTTTGCTTAGAAAGGTTGTAGAGAGTCGCTTGAAAAAAGAAAATAAATTGCTCGGAAAGAGCTACAACTAACTTTTTTATTTGTCATAAAACGTAGTAAGGATCAAGTGTTATGATCATTTGAAGTTTGTTGGGTAGTTAACGAAACAAACATTTCATTCGATTTGTTGGTTTTCGAAATTCTTTTAGTTATAACTTTTGACCCTGACCATATTTTTGAGCAAACAAAAAAGTAAATTGTAGCTCTTTTTGCAACCTTTATTTTCGTTTTTAAAGAGACTCCCCACGCCCATCTTGAGCAAAGTTATGGGCGAAATAGTAAACAAATTAGAAAATAGTTCGTCAAAAATTTATTTATTTTGCCCGTAACTTTGTTCAAAAATCTCGTAGAGAGTCGCTTAAAGAAAAGGAAATAAAGGTTGTATTCTTATTTTGGGTGTCAAAAAAGATAGTCATCAGGGTCAAAAGTTACAGTCAGAAGAAGCTAAAAAAACAATAAATTTTAACCATTTTAACTTGATCTCTCCCGAGTTTGAAATGATGATAATTCAACGAAACTGATTTTGAAAAATAAATAAAAAAGAAAGTCCTGAGATCCGAGTCGCTTCTTCAAATGTATTTTCTTATTATACAGGACCAGTAGAAGAAAAACGTCTTTGTCCGAGAGGTGCGGATCGAAGATTTAAACGGTTCCCGGAAAAAGGGGTTAAGTCCAAGTTCCTGGAATAAGGGGATAACTGAAGCATTTCCCGGCATTTCAGGGCCGCGAAAACGTTCATTCGCGCAAAATAGTACAAACATGTTTCATCTACTTCACTTAACTTGTCAGTCCAGTATGGTATGGGATCCCAATTCGATTGCCCTGATCTTACAGATCCAATCAAACATTAAAATGCGATGTACTCGAAATCACTGAGAGTGGACTCAACCCCTTTTACCGAGAAGCCACAGATATATAGTACAAGCAAGGGCCGGGGCTCAGTATGAATATTTTGTATTGTTAATAATACATCGACACTCCTGACGAGAAATAGTAATATTTAGATTTTTTAAACAATTTTTCAAAATTAAAATTCTCAATACTTGGAAAATTGTTTGATAATTTGTTTTAATGTTTTTGAAAAACCAAGCGATGAACAAATAATATTATTAGTGAGTATCAGTGGTCTGTTCAGAAAATGATAGTGTATAATATAACACAACATGGAAAGCCAGTGTTAATATTAATTATTTAAAATGTATCCCTTATATATTCATTTTATTATTGTTAGACTCCGGCGTGATTACTTTTTCAAATACTTTTCTGTACGACTTTTTCTAAAAATGCCATGCACTATTCGTGCCAACGATTTCGTTTTATTACTAATTATAACATCGTTGTTTAAAAAAAATTTCCCAGCGACGAGTAGTGCAATTATATTGAAAGAAAAAGTGTCGAGTATACTAAAAAAAAATGTTCAAAGCGCCACAGCATGAAATTAATGCTCAAAAAATATAGAATATTATTCTCCGTGACCAATTGTACCGAGTACTGTCTTGTTGGTGCAGTGATGATTGAAAAAATTCCCATCCAAACACTCGAGATCTACCGTCATGTACCGCGCCAAAACGAACCGTCTCGCGGGTCTTACGAAGATTGAATCACCTTCTCGACGAAACGTCTTTCACGCGCCGCCGTTGCAAGATCTCATGAAAGTTGGCTCGTTCAACGCGTCCAGCCTGTGTATTACGCAAAGCCGAGACGATTCGTTGCGCCAAAAACCTAGTTTTCCGCCGGATGAATACGCGAGCATTGGTAAACGCGAATTGGCTCGTGCTGCGCACCAAACGGAGGTTTTCCCTCAAATCTTCGAACTCCCCCCCCCCCC
>JAPYYV010013481.1:0-11091 GCA_030522625.1 Copidosoma aretas
ATTACTCAATTCCAAACGAAGCCCGATGGTTAAGATTGCTGACCACTTGCACTTTAAGCGCGTATTGATCTCGAAAAGATGTTTAAAAACATTTATTAATAGAATCGATTGCTAAAGGTTTTGGAGCGGTGGATTTACAAACTATGTCGTAATGCTGATCGCCCGCATTCTTACTTAAGTAGGTTTAAAGTTAATAATACGAAGTTTTAAATACACTTACACATACAATTGAACACATACACATGACCATAATATGTCTGAATGCTGATCTTTCGCATTCTTACTTAGATACATGGCACAGGACATAACATATCTATTAAAAATTGTTTCTGTGTATGATATTTTATTTTTGGGTATGCAAATTATAATATCGTCTATGTATCTAAAATATAGAGGTACATGAAAATCTAATCCATTTAAACATTAACTTTCTAATAATTGCATAGCTAAGTCACATAAAGTTGGGCTTACGGGACTACTTATAGCTGAGCCAAAGATCTGTTTATAAAAGTTTCCTTTGAACTGGAAGCAAATTGACCTTAAAATGTGTTGTAACCCTTCGCAAAACTTATGGATTGATGGATTTTTTTTGTATTTTATATGCTCTCAGTTTTTTTTAATAGCCTTCATGATTAACTCCTCGTCTGTATTTGTGAATAGGCTCACTACATCTAGACTGATCAGAGTGTAACCATCAGGCAAAATGGAATCATTTATTTTTCTCCCTACCTTGGTCGAAAATTCAAGTTTCGTCCCTATGTACCTGCGGCGAAGCTCGGTGTTCCTTCCCTATCTGCGTGCCATCTAGTCAGTCAGGAAGAAAAAAATTACAACTTCCTCTTTCTGCTTTCTCGGCCTCTCTTTCCTTTACATATATATGTATACTACGCGTTCATAACCTATAATCATTGTTGTCATTTTCGGAACGCTCGTCAGTTGTGAAAATCATTATTATATTAAACATCGCGATCTCTAATGAATTCCAATTATTTTTTACCCTATCACAGTACAATGGAGATAATGATTCGTGGTTTTAAGAGAAAAGGGCAGTCTGTCATAAGTGAAAAAAATAATATCCTCAACATCTGTTAATCACGATAACTTAGTTTATTAAATGTTTTTGCCATCAAAGGGAGACAACGTAGCAGACTACTTGAATCTTATGTTACTGCAAAATAAAATTTTTATCGCAGAATAGAGGAAAACCTTTTTTCCCATGATACGAATTCTGACACGTTCGTTTTTTCCTTTTTTTGCTCTGGTCTTTTCAGCATCCGCTAACCAACAACCCTCGCTTCGCTCGGGTCGTAAATGTTGGCGGATGCTGAAAGCCCCTCGCCTTCGGCTATGACGTATATTAGTATATTATTATACTACTAATAGTAAGTAAACAAACTCTGTCTCGCCAGCCCAACACCTTGTTTCCTTAGATGTGATAATGCTGCCACCCTAAGATCTCTAAATTCCCTGCTCAAGCAGACTAGACACTAGGCAGCAGGAGGGACGAAAGTAAAACGTGGCTGCGGCTGTGAAGCAGACGGTTTCTACGAGCTTTGTACGTTCTTGACTCGTGATCAATCAATTGACCACGAATTTTCGACCAGGCAGGAAGAAAAATATTATACATCACTCGGGACTAAAGTTGATCTTCTTTCCGAGCGGCTTGCCCCCCTCGGCTTCGCCTTGGGGGGCAATCACTCTGCCGGGACAAAAGATCAACTTTCGTCCCTAGGTGAGTGAAGTACTATCTTCTTTCAATTAGTAACTATTTTTAATGTATAATTTTAGTTTAGGAATATTATTATTCATCAATCCAGTCAAAATTTTTGAAAATGCATAGGTTGCGGAATCAATTGCGGATACTATATTACGTATCGGGTAACCTTGTTTGTATACCTTCACAAGGATGTAACATTTCGGGCAGCTTGTATTACAAACGTTTAAGTCGATTGCTGGTTTCTCGCCAAAAACATTGCATTCATACTATTTTTTCAATAGTATGTTCGTGTCTTTTATAATTTTATTCAGTGGATTCTTGTTAAGTTGTATGTAGTATTTTTCATTTGATAATTGTTCTTCACTATTTTGTATGTATAGTGTCTTTTCTATTATTACTGTGGAATTTCCTTTGTCGGCTTTCGTAATAAAAATATATTTTTTATCTTTTAGAAATCGTTTTGTAAAAGACAAATTTTCTTGGATAATTGTATCCTCTAGAGTGACACTAAAAGGTTTGTTAATGAACTTGTCAAAATTGTTCAACAACTGATTAAGGAATAATTTGTTTTTGTCATTTTCTATAAAAGTTGTGGATTCTAAGCATTTTAGAAACACTGTAGTTGATTTTTTGTCAGGTTTCGTTATAAAATTAAACTTTTCACTATATTGTAAAATATTAAAAACTTTGTCTAGTAAACTTAAATCACCTAAATTGTGTAACCACTTTTAAATATTGTTTGTACAGTTCTCAGCCTAATTAATGTTATTTTGGATGCCGTAATCAACGGTGTTGTTAGCGCGAGCAGGGTCAATGCCATACGTGTTGTTATTTGATGGTTGTTCAACTGTACGTCGGTGACTATTCACTCTTCAAATCAGTTTCTTGAACATATTTTCTAATGTTTTGCATTTCTCTTTTAATATGAATTTCAAATTGGACATATAATAATCCATGAAACATTCTAATATTTCTTTTTGTATATTATTAAAAAGAATACGGACTTTAATTTTTGAAATATTGCTATAGAGATATCGTATATTATTGTTAATGTCTAAAATTTCGTTATTTATTACCGACTTTCTTACAAATAAACAGGTATTGTGACTTTTATTTTTAGATCTAGAAGAATAAAAATATAAAGACTTCATACTCTTTGTAATGTTGTTCATATGTCGCGGGAAGACTTTATACTGTCTGCACTTTACCAAGAATTTACAATCATATTGTGCAATTTTCAAATATCTTAGTTGATTTCCTAATCCAACGAAGTCGTTCTTTACCCCAAAACCCAAGAGGAAATCGATTTTACGTAAAATAAAAAAAAGTTTTGTATCTTTCCTGTATTTGAGCAGATTGATAAGTTGCGAGTAATCCTCCTTTGGTGATTTTTCGGCGGAAGTCGTCCAACTTGAAAGATCTCTCGCCATTTCAACAAATAACAACGCGCAGTAGACCCAACGCCGTAATAATAATTGGTAATGAATTTTCATTTTGAATTTTCTACCTAAATATAGCACGTTGAGTGATTTCCCTACCGAAAAACATTTCCGCATCACTTGCCCAATAATTTTAATACATATTTTTTATCAAACGCTAAGTATAACACGAGAAAATTAAAAAAAAAATTTCGCGCAAGTAAGTTTGGGTTAAGTGATATATATAGATATATATATATATATATAACTTGCATCTATATATATCATGAAAGAATAGAGAAAATCATATGTTCGTAATGATCGCAATTCGTCTGCTGAAAGTTATTAGTGTAACAGATGAACGGATTGACGAAATAATGATTTCCATATATAATGGGTCTGTCCAGAAATAGCGGGCCACCGAGGGCGCTGACCGTGTTTTTTACCAAAAACACTCGATGTACAGGTAAACTAAAAGCAATTCGAAAGGCTAAAAAAAAAAATCTAAACATACAAATCGATAAAATTTTTCTGCTCTTTCCGATGATGCGGTCAGTTTTTTCTGCTAATACCGTTTTTGCGGTTAGAATTGAGTTTTAAAGTTTAAATAAACTTTTCAGCGTAAGGGCCAATTCTAAACACAAAAATAATACCACCAATCGATAGAGGAGGTTACAATCTATCGGAAATAACTTTTTTAAAGTTGAAGAAATAATTTTCAGGCTTGCTGCAATAATAAAAGTAAAAGTGGGTTGGTGCGTGAAACGCGCACGGGACGTCACGATGCGGCGCGGCGCGCCAACGTGCGGTCTCGATTCGCCTCGGTAAAATATGACAAAAATGACTTTTGACAACATTTTCTAAGCCTAAATCTGATTATTCTAACGATTTGTTACGTAATTTTTTTCTTGTCTGTACATTTTGCTTATTAAGAAAAGAAAATTATAGACAAATTCATTTTTTTATTTGCACGTCAACTCAAGTTCAGGCGATAATTAAATAGTTAATGTTAAGTTATCATGCAGGTATGTTTGGTTATTTTTAATTATTTTATCGTCTTATTTTTATGTTTCAGTTACTTTTTTAATATTTTGTAAACAAAAGGGCACGTACGGTTTCCACCGTATATTAGTTTTTTTTCCCTTTTTTTTCATAAATAAAGCCAATAGTCTAGTAGATAATCATTCGGAGAAAAAAAGTTTGTTAAGTATTAATCATACGCAAACAACAATATATCGAACATAATTACTTTTGTGTTTGGTAAAGTTGTAAACAGAATGAAAAGTTGAACAAAGGGAACAAGCGAAACGAACGAACCGAACCTAACAAGCGAGCCAATATACATCAAAACTCGATATAAATATGCAACAAGAGTCGTTGGTTCTTTATCCTATCACTCTGTATCAGTTTTAAAAAAGACACGGCAGTTAGTATTCCGTCGATTTCCTACATCCGAGTCGATATATGTACATCCACCAGTTAAAAATTTATTAAAAGACAGTAAGGAAAAGAGTTTAAAGAGAAACAGTCGGTCAAGCATTAGAGCACCGAATAAATCCAAAAAGAAAAACAATAAATCATGGAGCGATTATATAAAAAAAGATATTTTATTTTATGTAAACATAGATTATTTTTAAATTTTTAATATAACTGTTATTTTTTATATTTCTTTCACTTTTTTTATTGTTATATACCTTTGGATCTACAATTTTCAATAGCACACAAAAAAAAAAGAATTTATCCATCATTTTCTGTTTTTAATAAAAAAAATGTACAAACAAGAAAAAAATTACGTAACAAATCGTTAGAGTAATCAGATTGAGGCTTAGTAAATGTTGTCCCAAGTCATTTTGGTCGTATTTTACCAAGGCGAATCGAGACCGCACGTTAGTGCGCCGCATCGTGTCGTCCCGTGCGCGTTTAACGCACCAACCCGCTTTTACTTTTATTATTGCAGCAAGCCTAAAAATCATTTCTTTAACTTTCAAAAAGTCATTTCCGATAGATTTCAACCTCCTATATCGATTGGTGATATTATTTTTGTGATTAGAGTTGGCCCTTACGTTGAAAAATTTATTTGAACTTTAAAACTCAATTCTAACCGCAAAAACGGTATTAGCAGAAAAAACTGACCGCATCATCGGAAAGAGCAGAAAAATTCTATCGATTTGTATGTTTAGATTTTTTTTTTTAGCCTTACGAATTGCTTTTAATTTACCTGAACATCGAGTGTTTTTGGTAAAAAACGCCGTCAGAGCCCTCGGTGGCCCGTTATTTCTGGACAGACCCATATATGATTAGATATTAATTTTATTATAGCTTCTGCCAACATCAGATCAATGAAGATGCTTCATGCTTTTTTCGTTATAAATTATATTTATCATAGCAATACAAACAAGCATTTTTGTTCGCTGTTGTTGGTTAAAAGTGTGCGTGTCTGGTGCCCAACCTGGTGTATACAACTAATTTGCTGAAGCTGAAAAACCTAGACAAGGGTAACAAGTTGGATGATTTCAGTGCTGCAATTATATTACAAATTTCACTTGGTATGCGAATACCAAGTTCTGGACTGCGTGGCTCCTCCATAGCTTCATCGAGGCAAAATATCTTACTACCCACGGAGGCGGTATAATGTAACTTTTTTCACCTTGTTAGCCTATATGTACCATTAGCAGATGTACAGAAAAACAAGTTATATGAACCAACCCTAGTAACACCAACTTCTGGGCTTGCTGGGTAGAGGTGGCTTCTCCAGCTTTGCCGAGGGAAAATATCTTAAGATTAACATATCTTCAGTAATTCTACGCATTTGTAAATTCTGCATTTATTTTTTATCTTTGTTCAAGATTGAGATTAGTATTCATCTAGATTTTTTATTATAGATAATATATTAGAATATCGGGGGTGCTGGGGAGTTGTTTGTTTCCCTCCCCCTTCTTTTTTGGCTTCCATATTTGAGGGGCTCCATTTTTGGAGTTCAGAAGAGAATTTTTAGGCTGGAAGGAAATAAAAAAGATTCACTTTTGAAGTACCTGGGATGCCTTTCCACGGGGTACTCTTTTTTTGGATTCGATACTTGTAAAAAGTGAAATATGACGCTAGTGTACTTATTTGGAGAGGGAGACTGGTCACCCAACTTGAACATGTTGACGTTTCTTCGGTTACACTGTTAATGGGGTAAGTAGTACTCTTTATTTACATTTGGTATTTGGATGTAATTATGAGGTGGGATTTGTTTTGATAGGGTTTTTTTACTATTTTTTGTCAACAGGTCAACTCCCGAGATTACATCACCATCAGGGGCTAGCCGAAAGGTGGTCCCCCACCGGGGAAAACTCTAGTTTCGTCAAACATTATTGCTCCAAAATTTGGACGCCAAAATTTTCATTCAAGCACGTGCACGATGTCAAATACACTGTGGAGGCTACCTCCTGGAACCTCGTCGAAAAGTACGGCCACAAGCCCGTGAAGGTTGTGATTGAGCACGTAAGGGATGGTTCGACCGCCAAGGCTCTCTTCATACCTGACTACTATCACCTGCTTTAAATAGGACGTAACTACCGAGAGTACCAAGCCGTTCGCCGATCAGGCTAGATTCTTTGTCGAGTCTTGTCTGCTCCAGAGAGACGTCGAAGTCATTCTTGATTATGCCAGCAACCCCCAGATGGTCGGGAGCATCATACATCCAAAAGGTGAGTCGACCAACAGCTGTTTCAAGTCTTCCTTCATCGAAATTTTACTCAACGCCGTTGTTGACTGCTCATAAATATTTTTGTCGTTGATGTTTGTCCATCCTTCTTTTAACGTCTGATAAACTCTTCCATTTTTGTACGTAACATTTGTAGGTCCTATTTCATTCCAATTTCCTTCGTCTAGCATTATAACAAATTCAAGAGAATCACCTTTGTGAGGATTGACATTTGAGATTTTGTTTTTAGACATATCACATGTACTAATACTGTTACTTAGTTTAGAAATTTGGCTAGTTTTTTCAACTTCGTCATTGCATACATCGGTATCTTCTACTTCAGATTCATCGTGCTGGATCTGACAGGCATGTACATTATGATGAACTCTTAAATCATCTTATATTTGATGCTGGTTAGTTTGTACTGACATATACACTGTGTGCACTGAAATTTTCTTATCAAGTCTTTCACAAGCACTCTTCCAGACACTATCCAGCTATTTCTTTGGTGCACCATTAAGATGAAAAACATTCAGAATTTTTTAGATTTTGTATCTTTCTGTGAATAAAACATTTGTTGGTCGACCCATGATTGAAAATTCTACGTTACTACACTTTCTTTATTCACCATCGTTCTTTAATCTAACAGTTTCACTTTAAAAGTATTATTTTAGTTTAATTTATCTCATAAGTATGACGCATAAGGAATTGCGCTCTAGAGCTTGTTTAGCTGTAAACTTGCGGCGTGGCCCTATCAATCAATCAACCCTTTGAAATTCGCGCTACATATATAGATCAAGGTTAAGGGAGCGTTAAGATGGAATCGTAGGCTGCGGTCACAGCAGAGCGTGTAACGCGATCCTATCTTTCTCTCTCTCTCATGCGCCTAAAATGGTTACTCGGTACAAGTTACTCCCTCCATGTGATGGCAGCCTGTAGTTCCTAAGTACCTTCCCTGTACTGGGCACCCCCACCAAGAGGTGGTATTGCGTAACTTTTTCTACCTCTTCATATGGATCCAGACATACGTAGTTTCGTCTAAAAGGCATCTTAAGGTGTCTTGAAGATGAAAATTGCTTCGTCAAAATCCATCTGAAAAGTTATAGGAGGGGCTTTGTCACAATTTTCGATATCTCGACAAAAAAACTTTTTTTTTTACAATTTTCCGCCGCTACCTGCAACCTCAGCCCACCACGTATGAAATTTCATGCAGGTTTTCAGTGCTTGTCCACAAGAGCCTAAAGTTTTTTAATAATCGCTGCCTCAAAAAACTTGACATGCAGTGTTGGGACTGGCAGTGCTATTTGCAACTCTATAAGTCATTGTCAAAGTTATGAAATTGCATAATACGTATAAAATTTACTGTAATATATCTTAATTTTCTAAAGTTTTGTATAATATCTAACAGGTATATTAGTTATTTTATATAAAATGTATTTGAAAAGTTGTGATAAATTTATAACAATAATATACCTCCATGACTTTGTACCGTCATTCTTGTTTGATGCTATCAATATTCGTTTCAACCTGTAGCAATCAATTTTTCGTTGCTAACCTAATTTTTAATTGGCTTCATTTTTTTGAGATTCTACATTTTTTCAATATCAAGGAATGCCAAATGAGTGATTTTCTTAAGAAACGAGGCAGAGCACCGAGTACATCTAATGAAACTATTTTAGGAAGATTAAGAAACTTGGATCTGTTCATCGATCGATGCAAACTTAGAGTGCATCAAGAATCACACCGTATATGGGAAATTGCTTGTCAAGCATTAGACAATAAAATAAAAAACATAATTTGCACAAACGGATCCAACAAAACCGCAACATTATACTTTGTAAATTGGCTACAGGTAATAGCGCCAACTGCAACGCGGAGAAAGAAGAGGAAGATGAAAAATTAGTTTGTTTCCAAGAACAAACTTATTCTTTGATGTCTCTCCTAGAACATGAACATTATGTACCATTATTCAAAGAAATCCGTGAAGACCCATTTTATATTTTTTATTGTTGGCCAATGCAAGTTAGTCTATGGAAAAAGTATTCTCGCTGTTTGGGAGTCACTGTTGTGCTTGTGCTGGAAGAGGAATGGTTTAAGAACGATTGTTTTTCTGAAGATTGCAGAGCTTTCTTTCTGTTTTCAATCATTGCGAGGTTGAGCGAAAAGATTATTCCTTTTTGGCAGGGCATAGTTACAAGGATTGATGAAGACTTCATAGATTATTGTATCCCTGAGTGGTTGAGAGAAGAGATTTCTCTACCAAACACATGTGCAGTGTCAGATTCTAAAGACACTTACAACGGTTCTTTATTATCATTAAATTTTTGCTATTTAAAGATTATAACATGAAATGTTTTAAGTTTTTAATAGGAAAGAGCAAAAGTGCCCCACCGTGTAAAATAACGTTAGATCTACACAATATTGTGCTGTAAATCATTTAAATTACAGAAGATTTTTATTCGCCGTAAACGTTTTTTATTTTCTTGTTATCTTTGATTACTTTGATACTTTCCATTGAAATATTGGAAATAAAGGGAGTAAGGCCGCCAGTTTGATCCGACAGGGGTCGCATTTCAAATGTTGCCACTGCTTCTGCACAGGGCCAATATTAAACTAACATTTTGCAATAAAAACGATTCGGGGCATCATACTATATATAACAACTCTTATATTTATTACAATTAGACGATGGTTCTAATTGCATTGCAAAGTAGATTCGTTAGCGGGACTTCTTCTGCGGAATATTAACAATCAAAACATTAACAATGACGGTACGCCTTTTGCTTTCAAGGTCCAGGAAATTCTTTTCTTCCCAATACAACTTTTTCTATTTAATTTTTTTATTACCTTAATAGAAAATCTAAAACAAACAAGTGAATGCTTCAATTTTACCTGAATTTCTCTTTCATAGCTTTATTCATTTTCCTTTATAGTTAGATATTATTTTTACTTAATACCCAGCAAAAATAAAATATCTGAAATAATACATAATTTACACTCTATACAAAAAATATATACTATATAAATGAAAATTTCAATACCTTATTCGTTTAGTCTATCATAAAGGTTTGTAAATCAGTTGTTTCATATTTTTTGCCCAATAAAAATTTTGAACAGAAGGGAATTTTTTCATTCCTTAAAAAACCTTTTTCACCGGATTTAAGCGCACGACCTGGTGTATAGGAGCCGTATACTGTATCGACTTAGCCAAGAGCTACCTCTTTGTATTAGCTACTTATCACATTCCCCTATATTGCAGTTCGATACTTGCTTTTGATTTAAATTTTCATTTACTGATTTTTTATGAATTCGTTTGAATATTTTTAAAGGTAAATGAATAAAATATCAATAATTATTTCAAAAAGGTTTTTAAAACAATTTAAAAAAAGGTGTAAGTTGCAGCATTCCTACATAATAATTTTTATTATTATTAAAAATTTCTTTTAAGCTATTATTTTTTAATTTTCAAATAAACAAAGGATTCCTTACCTAATTTTGTGGCGTACGGTATACATAGCATAACCATATGTACGCGCCCCACCACTTTATATAGGGACATATGACCAAGAGGAAGGAGAAGCGGAACTCTTACGTTGGGTCAGAGAGTAGAGGAGAAGGAGAAGATTCGGGAATATTGAGACTGGCAGACGTGCTTCCTGATTACCGCGCTACCCTTGGCTCTTCCCTCGGTCATAAATAATAATAAAAGGAAGTTAATAGTCCTCACTGTGTACTTATTCCGCGTTCACCCAACCGACCACAAACGCACGTAACAGGAGAATTTTTGATGTCAAAAGCGGGATCCATCAAAAAGCGTACACAACGTAGTACTGCAAGACAGAAAGTGCGTGTTAGGACGAAAAAATTTTTTTTTTAAACAAGTGACCAAAGAATTAAGGTCAGAGGAGTAAAGAAAGAAGAGACAACGCAGAGCCAAGCCTGCGAAAGACTTCCAAGACAACGGAGCGACACAGCACACCAGAGATCGGACGACAACGCATATATATATATATATATATATATATATATATATATATATATACTAGTGGGGCTTCGCACCCCTGCGCGCTCCGCGCGCCAACCCCCCACTGTACACATTCCAGCTGATAATATTCATACTGATGCTTATTTTTTTTTACTATATTCTTGTTATTTTTATTATATCTTATAATATTTAAGTTATTTAATGTAACCTTTACGTCTACCGACGTCTTTTCGTTTTTCAAAATTTAACAAGTTATTTTGTAATATAGACTAATATTTTCACT
>JAPYYV010013482.1:0-25172 GCA_030522625.1 Copidosoma aretas
GTGTACCAACATAACAAAACCAAAAATCGATAATCGAAAGTACGTTGCCCGCGAAATTTGAAAAGTCACCTTACTTTTTGAACACACCTCGTAGACGTATTCGACTTTTACACGGTTTTTTTTTATCCGAGATTTTTTTACTTTCGGATGTTGATGGTGATCTTATAGCAGCAAAGGAGGTCTAAATTGGGATTGGTACTTAGAAAAAGTGATATTCACACGTATATATAAGTAGTCTGTGTATAGACACGTTTTACCCAAACAATGTCTCGCCGGCACTAGCCCTATATTTAGCTTTCATTATTTTAATTTAAAGATATCAAGAATCAAGCAATTAAATATGCTAAACATACCCTATGCAGCAAAATTAGTAGTAATTGTTAACGAGACTTAGGTTTAATGTCGCATTTTATTTAACGTATTATACTAACTAACTTACAATGTTAAAACAACGTATGACATTGTAATCAGTTGGTCATTTTTTTTTACAATTAACTAATATAAGTAGACGGTCTATTGTTTAGGCGTATTCTGAATTGCTCGTTGGTTATTTACCGTTATCTTATAAGTAAGTATATCTTGAAATATGGTAGAAGCAGTAACTGACGGACAATACAACTGTTTTTTGTCAGCTCGCGCCGTAGTACGGAAATGCATTTGCACGTGTATTATTACTGACGTTATGAAATTAAATCTTTTTTTTTTTTAATGTACATGTTACTACATTTAATATGGATCGCATTTATTATTACGTACAATCCAGTAAATTTACACATTTTTTTCACTGTGTAGTGCGTAACTTTTTCTACGACTTTTAACACCATCTAACTTTCATCTTGAAGAGGTGTCAAGATGAAAGTCGTAGAAAAAGTTACGGCCCCCAGCATCAACGGCGCCTTTGCGAAAAATATTCAACGCGGCACTTGAATATCGGTATCGATTTTGGCTAACGTACAAACGATCGGGCACGTTTGTGTCGTATTGTACTCGTGCGCTCGGTGCAGTTGCACGTTGCCGAATTTGCGCTGTTCCCCAAATAGGCCCCGACTCGAGCATTCGAAAAGCACATAGCCTTTGAGGGGTTTCCCCATTTTTGTCTAGCCCCATGGCCCCCAAGATACAAAAACTACTTTCGTGCGCGACCGGCGACTATTGGTCGTTATATACAATCAACTGTGCCAAATTTTATCCATCACGCCACGACTACGTATATAACGATCAAAGCGCAATCGCGTAAACTTTCGCGACATTAAAACGTCCTTTTTTAGTTCGAATGTTTGTTCCACGGTAGGCTGCCGTGCAGAAAACGCACAAAAGAGTCGTACCTACAACAGCAATTACGCCATACGAAGCTTTTAAAAAAAAAATATTAAATTTCGTAACGCCAGCAATAATACACGTGCAAATGCATCTCCGTAGTTTGGCGCGAGCTGATGAGAAACAGTTGTATTGTTGAAACCGAAGCAAAAGAAGGAAATAGCAAGCTTTGCAATGTTACAGAAGAAAAGATTTTCTAGGACACCTTGGCCGCTGGTTTCGTTAAGATAAGTACCAGCGATCCGCAGACCTACACTCAAGCAGATCAGATCAAAACGTATTTATTCTGACAATTTACGTTCTTGATCCTTCTCTTCACCGAGTCGCAAAATACTTTAATTGCAGAATTACTTGTGATAGAGAACAAGATTAATGGTTGAAGAAATAATTAAGACAGGATAGATGGAGCAGTCACTATGTTATCGGTAATCTGGAAATACCTGAAAAATAAGCAAACATGGGGAAGTGGTAAGTGTCGTTTCTTTTGTCAATATGATTGTTATTTTTGTAAAAATCATTTTATTTTCTCCTTTAGCTTCATCAGTACATGAGAAGCCTAAGAGTGCAACAAAAAAAAACAGCTATAACGCATGACCTCACACGTACATTAAGCCGAGCATGTTAGTATCTTACGACGCGTTCTTCCATCGCATTCGATTTCTCACTTGTAGTAAGTTTCTGTTTCAGCTTCAATTTTCAGCGCTTCTAACCCTCGTTACTTCGCCAGGCGTCACTCTGATCCGTCGCAGAGAACGTAAATACGTTTTAATTTCATTAGATACATCAACTACTAGAAGTATTGTAAGACGGCCTTCCTGATAGTTCTAACAGATACCGATCTGGATGATCCAACCATTCTGACGTACTTAATTTCACGACTCTTTGTTTTTCCGCCTCTTTCACTTGCCACTTCTTTATCTCCAACTGTTTTTCTCTATAAATAAATATTGCAACGTAAACATTTAATTACTAAACTGTAATAACGTTTTTCAATTATTAAATTATACCTTGACTTTGTGTCACCACAACCCCAGACTTCAAGGCTGGATATACGATAAGGCACACCGGCAAACGTTACTTCGTTAAACGCCTGGTCAATAATAATGCAGGGATTACGTGGATCAGTGCCAGCCCTAAGTCCCTGAGGGTAACCTCGTATACTGGTATTTAAGTACAAAAGTTTATTGCCTTTCTGAATGACCCGATAGTTGGGTAGCATCTCGATGACCATCGAATCTTCATTTCCCCAGTAAAGGTGGGACTCCCGCCACTCTACAGCTGAGCATATACAGTAAGTGGGGTAAGTGCTACGCTCATCGCTCTCGCTGACGCCACGAACGAAAAGTAACGTTGGACCCTTGTAGCCGAGTACATGATGCAAAAAACGATTCAAGCCAGCACCGTGCTGATTGCTGTTGTAAAGTAGCGTCCAGTGACGAGGACAAATGGTGCCCGACATCTTTGTTATCAGCGCGTGCATGACGTCCTTGTCCTTGTTTGGCGTATCCTCCTCTGTCTGTAAATAAAAGCATACCGATTTCCTGCTTTTTACGGTATTTAATAGGCTGTTGTTGTGATTGTGTATTTAAACCCGAACTAGATACCAGTACAAACAACATGGTTTGAAGTCGTGCCTATTGTGTGTGTTACTTTCATTACAAGGCATATCAAAGTCTGATAAGATTTTTAATTCAGCTGTGTTGTAAATGTCTGTCAATTCATAGATCAGTTTTTCATGCTGTAAGTAAAAGAGAAAAAATAATACAACATGCAATTTATTACAAAAAAAACCCAGAAATATCCAAATGACTGGACTTGTCCCTGCGTGGCATGCCAAATATCCCTGACAAGCGACTACTTGTTTGAACAGTGGCCTATGTGAGAATTGAACTAATTGAAGCAACTCATGGCTTGTTTCTTTTACCACATTTATTGAGTTTATTAGGTTGAAAAGTTTAAACTATTAATCAACTAATGATACTAAATTTCCCAAGCACCTCAAGAACTAAATTACAGAACAAAAAATATGGATTTAAATAGTCACCTTTATGTAACAGTTGGGTAGAGTTGAAGACAAGAGCCAGACATGACTAATAGGCAAAAGTGCTTCCGAAAGATCACCATGGTCTGGCTGATCCAGAACAGGTGTTGATGGCACCATATGAGGTCCAGACTGCTCATTAGACATTAATACTTTGCCACTGCGATAAGCAGTTGTTAAAACATGTATGGCATATTTGTGCATGCCATGTACAATACGTGGACAATTGGCTGACAGCCAATTACTAATAAAACTTACTGACAGGGTATCTTTGCCATGAAACTAAAATATCAAAAAGAATTTTCAAATAATATTCCATTTGATTTGTTCAATACCGCTTTTTTAATGTTTAATGATACTAACGCAAGCGGTAACAACAGCAGATATCGTATTAAGTAACTGTGCACAGAAGCAACTACCGTTTCCAGCCATGGATAGCCTATAAGATAACATAAGTAATTCTCTAAGGCCATTTGGAGTAACTTCACTCTCTTCTCTATTGTCTGAAAACATTTTTACATAGTTTTCTAGAACTGTTTGATCATTCATAATAGCTAGGAATTTTTCAGCTTGCTGTTTAAAGGCCGATTGACCCAAATGAGCTGTTGTGGCTTTCGAGGAAGCATGCAAATGAGCAAATAATCTGTTTGCAAGCTCTGGATAATGCGGGAACAAGTACTTTTGAAAAACTGTCTTTGTAATGCCATGGACTGCTTCTTCTTTCTGCGAAATATCCGAAAGAATCTGTAAAAAAAATATAAAATTAAAAAATGCAAATGGTCATGTAGAAAAACCAAGACAGGGATGAAAAAAAATTGTAATAAACACAGTACCAGAGGAATTAACAATAAATTAAAGAGCAAACGTCATCCAGATGTGTAATATTTGATAAAATAAATTAAAAAGATAAAAGTCGCTTCTATACTGATAACAGCATCAGCAGGTGTAATAATAATAATAATAATAATAATAATAATAAATCTGACACAACAAAATATAACGGCCCATTTTATTTTGTTCTGAAATAAAACCTAAGAATCGCCATTCATTTACATTCTCGAATTTTTTTTTTTTTTTTTTCCAAAACACTCGTCGCAACGATCAAAACAATAACAAGCAGTCGAAATAAATATGTTTTCATAAAAATTTTGGCACAAAAATCTAAGGAGTTTTATATATATTTATATCCAACAATACCTTGGCGAGCCTGTCGATCGGCAAAAACTGGGTGTGCGTGCTGCTCTGGAGATCGACACCGGAGGAGGTGCGGGATATCGAGGTAGCGGGCGGCTGCTGCGGCCCGTCACCAGCAGCCGGACCCTTGTCACCATTGTCGTCTTGATGAGCTGGAGCAGCCACGGGCTTGGCGTGACCGCTGCCGCCGGTCTTCTTGCTGCGGACCACATTGTTGCCCATATCTGCTGCTCCTGCTCTTTTGCAAAACACACACGCGTGCGCGTCCCGTTTTAAGTATATCGCAGCACTGTTGCAGATTGATTGCAGATCCCTGGGCTGGATCGCCCAGCAGTCAAGTTTTGACCCTAACCTCCTTTCATCGGACTAATACTCCCCCTCTCTCTATTGCGACGTCACGCCGGCAGCGAAGTTTTTTTGTATTTCTCCAAATACTTAAGTACTTACTTAAATTCTGTTTGTACTCCGAGTATAAGTGGTTCCATATACGTTTGCAGAGCGGATGATAATGGTTCTGGTGTGTACAGCACATCAACAATAACAACAATAACACTCGTTGCGATTCTGATGATGTCTTGGACTGCTAATTGGAGAGTTTTGGAAAAAGAATAATCGTGATTTTTGTGAGATAGAAAAGGAGAGATTGCATTGACGAAGCGGGAGAGTTCAATTTTGAAGGTAATTATAAATCCGCAGCCTATACTAATTTAATTCATAACAGCAAAAAAAAACGACGAAAGGAGTTCCGAGATAATTTTAAAATTTATTTACAACAGTCTTGAACAATCGATTCAGATTAAAACAATCACAGTTCTCTCGGCGAGGCTAATAAAGTTTTTGTATAATATAATATGTATATTTTTGCACCATACGTCTAACAATGATAAGAATAATAATGATGATCCGACGAGCCCTAACGTTAACAAAAAAAAAAAGAAAGAAAAAAAAAACAATATACCTAATCGTCAACGGACGATGGCTCAGTTCCAAAGTACCTATCGCCAAAATTGCCGATGCCTGGCAGCACGTAGAACTTTTCATTTATTTCTGGATCTAGTGCAGAAGTCACTATTTTTACATTGGGAAAGGCATAGGCTATCGAGTGCACGCCCGATTCGGCCATCAGCAGCGAGACCAGCATTATGTTGTCCTCGGCCACGTCGTGGTCCAGGAGCACCCTTATGGCCATCATGGCCGCGGCACCCGTGGCCACCGTCGCGTCCATCAATATGACTCTGTAGTCCTTGATGTCCTTGGGCAGGCGCAGGTAGTACAGCTCCGGCTCTCCGGTCTGGAGATTCGTCTGTATGAGAATCTTGCCGATCCTTATGTCCTTGCAAACATCTCTGACGGCCTGCTCCATAGTCTCGCCGGCTCGCAAGATCGAGACCCCGCAAATCTTGTCCGTGGCGATGCGTTTGCCGACGTACTGTACCCCCTGGGGAGTCTCCACGGTGATTTCTTTGAACGGCAGCAGCGACAGGGCGTACTCGATGACCAGTCTGATGAGGCGCTTCGAGTAAAATATGAACTCGTCCCTGTGGGTGTTCTTGTTCCTTATGAAGGAGTGCAGGCCCCTGATCTGGGGCGTGTCGGGAAGCAAGTACAGCGAGTCGGGAAGCGGCTGGCCGATGTACGAGTGCGCGAGCTTCTCCCTGAGCTTGAAGCCCCTCAGCAGGAGCTGGGTGTGCACGTGCTGGACGATCAGCTCGATCGCGACCTCGTTCTCGCCCCCGCGCGGCACTATTATGTCTGCGTGCACCATCATCGGGGCTATGTAGTAATAAAACGAGGGTTTGACCATCGTGCTGTACTGCTTGAGGACGCCCTCGAGGTCCCTGCCCCTCTGGGATATGTCCCTTTTTAAGCGTCGCGCCAATCTGACGTCCGCGTCCGTGTCGACGAACACCTTCATGTCGCAGAGCTTGAGCACGTCCGCGTTGTAAAACGTCAGTATTCCCTCGAATATGATCACGTTGGCGCCGTACATTGTTTTCGTCCTCACTTCCCGACTGTGCGTCATGAAATTGTATATAGGGACTTCGACCTTCCTACCCTCTTTGAGCCTCTGTAGCGTCGCCCTCAGCAGCTCAAAGTCAAAGGCGTCCGGGTGGTCAAAGTTATACTCGTTGTGCGCCGCCTGCTCGTGCTGCTTTTCGTTCAAGACCTTGTAGAACGAGTCCATGCTGAGCAGCGTGACCCAGGGCACGTCCAGGGACTCGATGATTTTTGTGGCCACTGTCGTCTTGCCGGAGGCGCTGCCGCCGCATATACCGATTACGAACGGCTCGACCTGCTGTCCGGCCGAATTGTACCAGGGCGGCCTGCCAGCCGTGTAAATCGTTCTGGTCTTGCTCTGGAGTATCGACTGCCGGGCCGTTTTTTTGTTGGACTGTGAGCAGCTGGTGCTCCTCTGTCGGCGCGAGCGCGGTGACTTTTGGGAGCCGGCCGACGGAGGCCTCGGAGAGGGCGGTGCTGGTGTCGGGGTGCCCATCCCGTCGCGGTCCTCCGATATATCCTCGAAGAATATTTCTCTATCATCTAGGCTCGGCTCGCAGTCGTCGTTTTCCGAGCTCGCCGAGCTCGGCGGGTCGTAAAGCTGGACCTTCGCTGCCATATCAATTGCAATGCAACAAGTAAGGGGTACACAGTGAAATGGGATATATCATGCATACAATCTACGGCTATCTGCTCTAAATGAGATGGTTTTTTTTTTTTTTAAGTAGCTCACCAATTTTCGCTTCGAAATTTTCTTTTTCCTCTTTACCCGGAGCACTGAAAAAATGTTTATTTATTTTTCATTATTTTTTTCTCATTTTCCTTGGACATGTTTTTACATCGATAATAATTTTATTTGACTTGCGTTTACGAGTGAAGGTGTCGGAGATGTATCAGTATTCATGATCCTGTGTCCCAGACATGTAATGTCGAACAAGAAGTGCGTTGTCGTTCCTACACAAGTACTGACAGTATTATCGTAAGCCTGTAAACATTTGTTTCATATTAGGTATACATTTTTAATTAAATCTTTTTTTTTTTTTTTTTTTTATACAATATGTTCATGAAAAATGTGACAAACTAAAAAGTGGTACTGCGGTGATATTGTTTCGTTTACTTCCTAAATTTTAGCATGTTTATTATTTCACCGGATTTTTCAAAATTTTATTCTTCTTAAATAATAAATTTGCATAAAAATACTTTACTACACGAGTATAGAAATATGAGTACGAGTATGAGTAGCTATACGCGCACTTTCATACCTAGATGATTACGAAAAAGCAAAAAAAAGTAAAATTTACACTTACGAAAAATCACTCTACTATATTATGTATAATTCAGAGTAGTCTCGCGCGTAGTTCGTCTATAATTTTCCGAATGGTTATTAGTTTTGCAAGGAACGTAGCAGAATCGCGAGCGATACACATTAATTAAGTACTGAGAATCTATAGATATTGGAAATTTGAAAAATGACAAATTGCCTCGTGCAGACGCAAACGTGCATGACATTCCGATTTATCGGTTGATTTGCTCTTATCTGAGATTTATCACCATAAGTATTAGTTTTCACGTATACATACACTACACATATTAAAGCTCGTTGTCCAAGAAGTAGCATTGCTTTATAAGCATTTTTTATAACAAACGCAAAAACGTACAGAAACGGTTGCTCATCGATCGAAAGTATTATAAAAGTATTCACTAAAAAAAAAAAAAAAAATTTACACACGAGTGCGCATCGATGCTGGTCGATCAAAGCTTTTTTTCCAACTTCAGAACGTGTTTTAACTTTTCCGCACTGGAAGGTTAAGTTCCATTCCTGCCCAAAGCTTCAGAATAAATTTATCGAATATTCATCTTTGCTCCGAAATCGTAAGCTTCGAAGCTCAGTAAACGACAACTAAAATAATAATAAATTAAAAAACAAATGAAACAAAAATAAATTAAAAACAACAAAGGGGTAAGCCGCCAATGCAAGCAAGAACGCTATGCTTTGAAATATATATATATATATATATCCCTCGACAATGAAATCAAAAGACCATGCACTGTCTATTTCACCATCCAGTAATGTAACAAAAAAAATATAATAATAATCACGATGGGGAAAAAATAAAAAATACAAAAAATTAAAGCATCACCTGTCAATCTCGAGCTTAATTGCAGCATCGAACGCAATGGACCGTGCAGACGAGGAGGAAAGGCATAAAAACTGCCTGCCTCAGCTCTGATGCTGCTACTGCCGCCGATGCTGATCATCCGCGTGCAGTCTGCACCGGGGCTTCGAGGTAGTGATGATGAAGGTATAATAAAATGTTCAAAATGGCGTTGGCAGCAGGCCACGAGGTATACCCAAGCCGGCGCCACCGAATCCGAGGCTCGACTTCCACGAGGATGACGCTCTGAATCTTGTTATTGTGGAACGTTTAGGCATGATGTTTGGCCAAGATTCGAAGTAATGGAATCTAATGTATATATAGTATAAAAATTAAAGCTTCGAACTCGAAATGCGCGTTTTTTTTATCGTGGTCCAAGTTCGATTCGTCGGATCCTCTGCTGCGTTTGGATTCGGCGACTCCAAATTTCGGAGCATGTATATATATATATATATATATATATAGGTAGGTGGAGAAAAATCATTTCGGAGTTTCGGAGTCGCGCGCGCGTGTGGTGTATATATGGGTACCGTTTGCCCGTCTGCTATTCGGATTTCGGAGTGCTGCTGCCGTCGCTGTTTACGTTTTGCTTACGTGCTACTAGGTTCGTTCGGAAGCCGAAATTGGGCGACCGCGGGCGAACCGCGTCAGCCCGAAGTCGCCCGAGCTTAACCAGAGAACGAGCGTTCTTTGGTCAAGTTCGGGCGACTTCCGTTGAGTTGTTATTTTCTTGCTACTTATCAGCTGTCGGACGCCTTCAAACAATGATTACTTTCAGAAAACTTGTTAACATCCATATAAAAAACGCATTTCACCTGTTTTTACGTTTTGTTTAGTTGTAATTGCATTTTTGATCAACATAACCTCTGCAGATTGCCAACAGTATATAAACAAATAACAGCTGATTCTCAGCGAAAGTCGCCCGAAGTCGGCCAAACTTGACCAAAGAACGCTCGTTCTCTGGTCAAATTCGGGCTATAACCTATAAAGGTGCATTTTTATAGACGCTAGAATCCAGCAACTAGCGACGTAGCGACTAGCGACTTGGTCACGTGGTCCGTCCAAAAAGCTCAACACGTTCAGCTTCCACAACAAAACGCTGAACTACCTTACCGACAGCTACCACGTGACCAAGTCGCCAAGTCGCTAGTCGCTACTGTCGCTAGTTGTTGCTGGATTCTAGCGTCTGTAAAAATGCACCCTTACGCGGGTCGCCCGCGGCCGCCCAATTTCGCTTCCGAACATCCGAACGAACCTACTGCTGCAGTTTTCGATACGTTTCGCGCCATCTCTCGAGAGTTTCGTGTCATATTTAAATAAAAAGAGGAGTTACAAACATTAAGTCGTAAGCTTTTCTATGCCTACATACATATAGGTTTGAATAAAATTTGATTCACGTTTTGCCTGCTCGGGGATATATTGTTTTTGAATGTGTCCATTGAATTCGTAAGCTCTATTTGAATTCGAACAAAGTCGAATTCCAAAGCTTGAATGTTCCTAGAACTCTCTTGATTGTTAAGCAAGAGATTAATATAAGGCCCCATTTATAAGTAGTGGCGTGGTTGCCTCATGTTGCTCGAGTTGCTGACTATCGTCCATATACTCCAGAAGCATTGGATCCAACTAATTAGTCCAAGAGACTCTAGCTGTCTAGCCGACTCCGAAAACTGAAACGCTTGCGCGTGGGCGGCTGGGCGCGTGGCCCCAGACTCCCCGGATATAGAGAGCCCTATAGCGTCTCCCTGCAGCAGCCCCAGAAGCCCATCCGATTAGAGCTATATAGAGAGAATTTTTAAATCGAGGCCCTGACAGAGAGGGGCGTATTATCGTGTACCCATCTGCAACAACAACAACATGTGTTAGTGCACTAGACGGAAAGATATTCGTGCCTCGCGAAATTTGAATGCTATTTTTTAATTGGCTGGTCACTCTACATAACCCCTTTCATTCGTGAATTTAAACTTCGCGGGGCACGAATATCTTTCCGTCTAGTGTACGTATAGCGTAAATGTACATACTACATACGTAAGAAAAGGAGGCCATATTGTACATTTGTACAGTTTTAAATTGAAAGAAAGGAAAATACACACAGCTGCAGCTGAGCTGACTACTTAGTGACTACTGTGACTATAGCTCCCCTCTCTCTCGGTGTGTGTGCGCGTCTCTGCGTGATTTGGCCCGCAGTGCCCGCACACCTCGCCCTGTACAACATGATACATTATATATATATATATATAGTATTGTAGAAGCGGACTAGCGGAGCCGTTAATACGACGACGACAACGACCAGCAGCCTGCAGGAAAGTGTACGGCGGACGTCGTCTCTTGAGTCGAGCGAGAGAGAAAGGGACGGCCAGGAAGAGCTCGTCTCCAAGTTGTGCGCGCGATCAACAAAACGGGAAGAGAGAGGCAGGCAGCGGCAGGCTGCATCATCAGGATCAGCCCGATCAGCTGCTGATCTGCAAAAACTATTGTACACTCCTTTTTCCCCGTAAATCTTACTTAACAACGCGAACGAGCGGCGTTGAGTGCGTGTGTTAATATTATAACTCTTTCATTTTCTTCGGAGAGAGTATAAAAATTAGAAGAGGAGCGAGAAGGGACGTGCGTCATATATATGCTTTATTAGCTGTCTTTTTCTCTTGTTGCTCTCTCCGAACAGTCCGAACTGTATTCCCTCCGTAGTCAGTAACAGTCCGTAATTCCGTATTCGTCGCCCGAGTGTGTGTACATGTGCGTATACGTGAGAGTGCGTTGGCAAGGCGAGTGATCATCATCATCGGCTGGTCGAGTCGGTCGGTCGGTTCGTCTGTCTGTCGCTACAAATCGTCATCCACAAGGAGGAGAAAGAGGAAGAGTGCGGGTGTTGTGTTTTTTTGTGTTCAACCGAGAGGGCGGTTGAGGTTACGGAGGAGGAGGAGCAGTTGCCAGCATCAGCGAACGTAGCCACATCAGTTTAAAAGATGGGCACTCGGGACGACGAGTACGATTATCTGTTCAAAGGTACGTATCTGTGGTTATTTCGGTATATCTGTATGTTCGCGTATTTACGCCTTCTTCTCCTCTTCTTTGATCCGTTATGTTGTGTGTATAGGTGTATAAAAAAATTCTCATATGTTTGTCCAGCGTTGTTGTCATTATTACTATTATTATGGATGACGATGATGTTGATCCTCATCAGATGATGATGACGATTCAACTGTCTTTGTCATTCATCGATGGCATTGTAAGTGCATGAATATAATTGGGTACCTAGTGACAGCTATTGTCTTGTCGTGTGGTTATACTTAATAGTTACATGGTCTCGAGTAGCGCGCGTGCATACTGATCGATCGTAAATACATATTTTTAGGAGCAAAGGGCTTGTAAGAGAGAGGATGAACTGTAAGAGTGAGGAAGAAATAGAAAGAAACAACACAATACTTGTTATTCGCTGATTCATCATAAATCCCTTATTTAACATTAAAGTTTATTGACTGTTTGATAGTGTATAGTGTGCGGGTGGTAATTTGGTAAAGAAAGCAGTAACATCAGATCCATGACGAACGAGATGTACCTATAGCTATTAGGGTAGTTTAGCAAAAAATATGAAGCAAAGAAACAGAGCCGAGGCAAACATGTCACACTCTAAAGCTAACTTGTCAACGTCCGGTCTGTCTCTTTCTCTTTCCTTTGAAGAGCCTCTGCTCTGCTGTGCGATGTCTCATTCGTATTCCGATTGAGGACCTCCTTCTCTTTCAAAGCCTTAATGTCTGCTTTATTTATTGTCTGCTTTATTTGTGCCTTCAGGAGCCAAAACATCAGTGTACCCTACTTATCACATAAGCTCACCGTTGGGATGTTACATCTATGATTCATTAATCTGTTTCGACCGATTGGAAGGCTGTTCTCTAGCTCTCTCTCTCTCTCTCTATCAGCTGTATACTATATACTCTCACTGATACGCACAAAGAATAGGGCCTCAGACGGCTCAGACTCAGATCGGAGCATGACTCTTTGTGCCCTAAAAACGTCGCACGTGTAAATCACGTCACTGCATCAGCATGCCCCGAAAATTCTCAGTGCCTGATTAAGCATTAGCGGCCTATTGTCCTCTTAAGCTGATATGGAGCTGTCAGAATTGATTAACACTTTTAATTTTAATAAACAACAACGTAAAAGTATACCTGTAGAGTCCTGAATTTTTCGCGCAATTGATCAAGTACACGATGACTCCCATTTTTTCTTATCTGCTCATTTTAAAGCAAATCTGATGTTTTCTTTGCAGTGGCTTTGTTGCGCACTAAAATCAACATTTAGCTAGCGATTTAATAACTTATTGTATGTGTGAATCAGCATGATTGAGACTTGGAATTGTTCATGGAAACAAAACAAAAAAATACATACAATCATTAAAAATTAGAAAAAGTTACTTTCGATGAAATTTTTCATTCATTTTATTGATAACAATTATATATAAGTGATTTGATAACTTTTCATGGCTCAGTATGCTAAAAATTTTATGCATGAATTTGTTTATCGTTTGATTTCTTAATCTCGCAGTGAAAAGAGATTCAAACAATAATAACTAACCAGCTATTTTTAACTAACAACTAATGTACTGTCAATGACAGGAGTTCATCAGTTACTCTTAAGATTGATATGCATATACTTGTCACCCAGCACTCTATTACACTAATTTTGGTTGTATGGATGATCAGTGTCATAAAGTTTGAATTTCCCACCAATGCAGTCACTGATTTCAAGATCACTTATGATGTCATACACTTAATAAAACTCATAGCTAGTCAAAATCGAGGTCAAAATAGTATTGTTTTTTCTATCGTCGTTTTTTTTTTTTTTTAACGCTCTTGTAATTTGCAGAAAATTTAATTGGAACAATTTTTTTATGCGTTTTAGTCGTTCTCATCGGAGACTCTGGAGTGGGAAAGAGTAATCTTCTCTCTCGCTTTACAAGAAATGAATTCAACCTTGAATCCAAGTCTACCATTGGCGTTGAATTTGCGACAAGAAGTATACAAGTAGATGGTAAAACAATCAAAGCTCAAATATGGGATACTGCTGGTCAGGAGCGCTACCGCGCCATCACTTCCGCGCAAGTTTAAATATTCAACTAATTCGCGAATTAAGGATGAACGTTTATCAATATCCTGTTTTTATTGTATTTTTTTATCAGGTACTATCGTGGTGCTGTAGGGGCGTTGCTGGTCTATGACATTGCAAAGCACTTAACATATGAAAATGTAGAAAGATGGTTAAGAGAATTACGTGATCATGCTGATCAGAACATTGTTATCATGCTGGTTGGTAACAAGTCAGACTTGAGGCATTTAAGGGCTGTGCCTACAGACGAGGCTAAAACGTTTGCTGAGAAAAATGGTCTCTCGTTCATTGAAACATCGGCTTTGGACTCAACCAACGTAGAAACAGCATTTCAAAATATTCTAACAGGTACATACACTACGTTGTATCTGTATGTTTTACCAATTTAATGTTTTTCTCCAAAACTACAAAGTATCATGAAATTTTGTAGAGATATACAGAATCGTCTCTCAGAAACAAATCAGAGATCCTCCTGAGGGAGACACGATTCGGCCACAAAACGTAGAACCAATCGATGTCAAGCCAACAATGAGTACGGATGGAGTGCGTAAACAGTGCTGCCAGTGACGTGGTATTTGTTCAATGAATGATTTGCTTTATGAGTAAGCTGTCTATATTATATCATTAAATTTTTGTGCGTGAATTTTTGGTAAGAAACACTATTATGGGCTCATTACAGATGCAGTGAAACAGACACAGAGAGTGGGACGAAAGGAGTGGCAGATGCAGTTGGTAGATGCAGCAGCAGGTGTGTAAACGCACGAGAGCCAAGACTACGTGTACGGGCCTATAATCTCGTATGCTAGAAGGGTTTTTTGTCATGCCCACTAAAGCAAGAGGATACCGCTGATTATCCACAACACTCAGAGAATAACAATAACTTAACGATAATAATATAAACATTCGGCACCCACGTAATAAACGGATACGCAGTTTCTTTGGTTCATCTATTAATTTCCAAACACGCATGAGTCAAGTTTACTTCTCTACCACAAATAATAAACAACACTGCAACAGTGAATTTTC
Source organism: Copidosoma aretas (assembly GCA_030522625.1). NCBI lineage: Eukaryota > Metazoa > Arthropoda > Insecta > Hymenoptera > Encyrtidae > Copidosoma > Copidosoma aretas. The sequence goes on from JAPYYV010013482.1 coordinate 14,836, forward strand.
AAAAAACACCAAATCTATGCTGATTATATTACAATTATAGATTGTCTAAATTAAATTCAATGAATGATAAACCGAAAACCATTTTAACATACACGTGTTACGAAACAAAAGGCTCTGACACTATGTCCTCCTCTAAACTCTGCATTGAAAAAAAAATGGAACTAATGAAATCCGTGATTCATTTAGTTTTCTCTCTTTAGCTTTTTCTCTACGTCCCTTATTTACTTTGCTGTAAAATGTACACATACAAATAGTGTATGCATGAAGCAAACACATACTTGTAATTAAATAATCCACACCAGTGCGTCATATGATGAAAATTAAGTCTTAATAAGTGGAAACAAAGGCAAACAGATATACATATGTTATTCATGATGGGGTGTTCTATTACCACTTATTTATCATACATATGGTATTTTTTTCTTTATGCCTAACGTGATTATATACGTAAAAAGTTTGCAATATGTAATATATTTGAGGAAGATGACAAACAACAGCAACACATGGACATCAAAGATTAGCACAGCATTTTGTTGATAAATAAAGTGAGAGAGAGTGAATGATCTGCTTTACAGAGAGGAAGATAGAGAGGGAGAGATAAGTATAATTAGGATAAATGAGAAGGGAAACAGCTAACACCAGCCAGATTAGATGTCATCCTTCGGATGTTTCACTCCCAACTGTCTTATCATCTCGTTCTTTTCAAATGATTGTTAAAAACAAAGGGTTGTAAAAAACTGAAAGCAAATAGGCAAAAAGTACGTTCTGTAAATTTTGAAAGTAATGTCTTTTTTCTTTTGTGATACGTATTATGAGTGGCTGAAATATGTTTACGTTATTACGCATTCTTAATAAAAACGAAAAAAATGTATGACAAATATATATCATACTTATGATAAACGAAGCGTCGCGAAGGCTTTACTCAATTTTTTACTCGACCCCACAGGCTTGTAAACGCGTTATTAAAAAAAGAAAGGTTTTAGCAAGGAATTTCGAATATTTTTTTTACACGTATGCACGATATGTGTTGATGTTGGTTGGCTCTTGGTGATAAGTAAAGATTTTTTGTAAAATACAGTAGAATGACGTCAATTGTATGCGATTCTTTCTGGTAGATAAAATATATGTGCATGTTGGACGCTTGAAAGTTATGATTGATTCAATCTAAAAACACACAAACAAAACTTACCCATAGATGTGCGAGAATAATATTGTATTTCCAAATATTGAATAAACGGTTAAAAAAACAGAAAAGACAGTTTTCAAACGAATGCGCACCGTGCACTCAAACAAATAATTGGCGATACTACAGAAAAAAAAAAAACTTTTACTACTAGAAAGAAGCTTTGATTGATTGGGAAAACAATTACATCAGCATGGGAGGTAACGAACATGGAATACTAGAGAATAGTTTTTGTTAATTGCCTTGAAAATATGCGTGATCGAGAAGGATGATAGACAACGACGCGAGATAATGATAACGTTATTTTGAGTACTCGCTTGTATCTTTTCAAGATAAAACAAAAGAAGTAACAAAGCATCAACCTTTCTTGTGTACTTGCGCAAGAGATAAAAAAAGTGACGCGCAACAAAATGATTATTATTCCTATAATTGTTTGCAAAATTCCGTGATCATTAGATATTGCAGAAAGTCGTAAGACATTTAGACAGAGGCTTTAATTAAAGAAGAGATAAATAGACTTAATTAAGCGACTAACAAAGAACGACACACGAGAGAATCGATTAAGAAAAATTTTATGAATAAGTACTTATCCGCAAAAATGCTTTAGACAAGAACACTGGAATTGCCACTGGAATGAAAAATTAAATCACCGTTACAAAAATACTTTGTTGTGCGTAATTCTCTAACCTTTGCATTATACACCAATTTATTAATTTAAATATATTTTTATTTTAATTGCTTGTATGAGTAATACTTTGTTTCAGTTTTCATAAGTAATAAAAAATGAAAGATGTACATGAATTATTTTATCAACTACAAAGTAACGAACATATTAATTTGTTCGATCAATACTGCATGTTTTATTTTATTATTTTAAGCATTTACAAAGATGAAATATAAAATGTAAAAATATAATGGGTACGAACCATTTTGCCAGTTAGTGGCAGAACCTTCTACTGTACAAGCCATTTATTTACAGTTAGTATGGGTATCATTTACGATCCTTAAATGAAGATTATTATTGTAAAAATGTTAAAAATTATGGAGTAGACGAAGCAGAAGCAGGCTCAAGTCGCACTGTGTTTCTTTGTGAACTCTGATTGTTTTTTTGCCTCCAATCTAGCCATCGAACCAAATCGGGAGTTATCATTGGATCGCTAGCAATTGATTGAACTTCAACTTGTTGATAATAAGCTTCTCTAAGTAAACGAAATGTTTGTACGTTTCTGTAAGGTAATTGAGTCATAGGGTCACGATATTTTGCTGGTAATCTGCAAAATTAAGAGTTATTGTGCCATCAAAGTGAAATTTACATGAGAAGAAACTCACAACGTAATTATTATACCTTGTGATGGCACAGAGAGATTTTAATGTTGGTCTGAGATCTGGTTTCTTTTTAAAAACCTCGTGGAACTGCTGCAGACTTTCAAATGTAACAAATGTCCTTTCATAATATCCTTTAGTTTCTATGCAATCAAAGCTTTTCTCCATTACTGCTGCCCTAGAACTCTCCAGCTTTTCTTTATTAGTTTTAGTTTCATCACTAAAAGAACTTTATTTGTTAATCTATTGTTAATAATATGTAACGAAACATTAAATGAGTTTATATACCTTTTGTTCTCAGTTTCATTACACTTGTCAACCTCTGCATCTTCATCCTGTCCTTTATTTTCTTTATCTTTATCTTTGTTAGAAGTAGACAAGACCATCACTGGCATGGACAACGACTGATATCTTATGATAGGACCTACATTTGTCTTGCGTACTGTTCTAGCATTTTTTTTTTCATTTTCTAATCTTTGATACTTTTCTGTGAGAAAAAAAAGCAAAATCTTACAATAGTTTTCATAAAATCCACTCATCCGACAAAGGGTTTCTAAATTTGTGTGACAAATATTTTATCACTCACCTAAAGATTTAAGGTTTATTTTCTCTGTTAAACGTGCTTCTTCTAATAGTTCATCTTGGGACGGTTTGTATTCATCATGTTTGACAATCTTGACTTTTTTTCTCTGATCTTCCTTTCTTTCTTTTATTCTCTTAGTTACTTCAGCTGATTTTGCAGCTGTGGACCTTCTCACGGATTTCCTTTCTAAAGAAAGTAAATAAATTAGATAAAATTGGTATTGACAACCAAAATGACTTTAGACATGACTTACCTATGTTATCAACAATAACTCTAGCTACTTTTTGAGTCTTTGGTTTCTTTGGCTTGGGAGCTTCTTTTGATTTCGAGGAGGATGGTTTGGCTGGCTCTTTGTAAGCTTTTGTGAAAACTCCTTTTTTTCGTTTCTGTTCTTCCACCTCCTGATCTGAAACAGGCTCATCATTCTCATCTATACTGAAGTCTGAGTCAACCTCATCTTCAGCCTCTACTTCTTCCCTGCAAGTTTAATACTTGTAGATTATTTTTCCAAAAGCTACAACTTGATCGTAAAATCATACTTGTAATCGTTGTCTTGTTCAGTCTCTTCAAAACCTCCATAGGTAGTTTTATAAAATTCATCCTCTTCCTCTTCATTGAGAAGTTTTGCCATTCGTAGTCCAGCATTGGAACGCCTAGGCCTTTCGGATGTCATGTTTTCGGTGGAGATCTCTATGCAAACTAACCACTGAACTGCACAAGACACCCAATGAACTTGATTGAAAATATAAAAATACGTAATTAAACACTTATTTTGTTAACAGATAACTAACACCTGTATTGAAAGCCTCCAACCTCCAACCTCTCTAAGTCATAACATTTCCACTAAAAGTACGCGCAGATCGAATGAAATTGCTTTGTAGACCGATAGAAAATCTTTTTAAACAGATAATTGTCAACCAAGGTCACATTTTGGATGTTATATGCAAAAAAACTCCTTGATTACGGGAAAAATAGTAAAAACAGTGTACGTTTGTTTAAACTCGATAAAAACACTCATTAAAGCTTCTGTTGCGAAAGAGCGGAAAATTTCCTATCGATTTGGTCTTCTCCTTTTGTTTTGTCCCATTCAAAATTTCGAGATAAAAAACAGTTAATGATTCTTTGTCCACTGGACAAGCCGACGATCGTCGATGCACACAGTTGCTTATCCACGCGCTCTCTGTCTCACTCGCACTCGCGCAGTAGATATTCGCAACAGAAGCTTTAATCAGTGTTTTTATCGAGTTTAAACAAACGTACACTGTTTTTACTATTTTTCCCGTAATCAAGGAGTTTTTTTTTTGCATATAATATCCAAAATGTGACCTTGGTTGACAATTATCTGTTTAAAAAGATTTTCTATCGGTCCATCAGCATATCAGCAAATACTCAAGTAGTATAGTAGTAAGACTAGTAAGTAGTGAGAAAATGACTAGCTGGCGTCAGCTGACGTCAAAATTTAAAAAAATTTCAAGAGGGGACGGTAACAATTACATTTTTAGTATTCAAATGAATTCTTTGCAAATGCAAAGTTTGCATACTGTTTATGACTTATTCAATATAATTTTTCAGGATGAAACCGATCAAGCAAAAAGGAATTTCAATTTTCGTCATTATCGTGATTCAGTTCGAAGGGTATAATATATGATATGGTAACATTTTTTAATTGCGCCAACCAATGCAATTTCACTTGTAAAACATAATTCTGCAAGAAATACTTGATGAGTTGCGCTCTAATTCCTAATTTTTGTTTTTTAAGAAAATGACACAATGATATCTTGGGAGAAATTAATTTCTCAGCATCACCATTAAGTATCACCAATCAGAGGTCTGAAAGTTATTACATATCCATCCATCATCCCTCATCCCTGCATAACAAAATTTAAAGGGGGCGTAAGTTGAGAGAGAAAGGGCATAATGTTTAATGGCACCTGAATTAGACATTTGAATTTTCAAAGAACGTAATGTATACAATTTTCATGCAAAAATACAAACTTTTATTAGAATGAGGGGCAGGGGGGGGGCGTGGTACTATATATATATAGTGTATTTGGTGTATGCATGTACATATTGGGATCCCAAAACGTCACGTGATCTCTCCGTACAAACCTATGGCAGAGGTCACGTGACGTTTTGGGATCCCAATACGTTGAATACGTTCCTATTCTGTGTCCCTCTCCTTTTATTTTCCGCACCCGCAGACCCCGCACCCCGCAGTTTACGGTCGAGTCAGTCGAGACTGTCGAGAGATTGTGTGTATACTGTATAGAAGACCAGTTGGGAGTCAGCATCCGGACCGAGTGTCTCGGCCACCGTGGCACCCGCCACCGTCATCGTCGTCAGTTATTCTCTCAAATATAAATATATGCACCAAGTACCACGTCAGCTCAGCGTGATTTTCTCCCCCGTCTTTTTTGTTTCTCGTTTCGTTACCTTCTTCTTCACGCTTAGAATTACAAGACACCTTTTCCTCTGAGAAACTCTGAGAGGGCAAATCTCCGTCCTAAACTACAAGTACGACATATAACTTGAGTATTGCCTCCACAACTTGTGCAGGTTGCAAGAGATTCGTACTTGAGGTGCCCTTATACTTACTTACGAATTTTGCACCCAAGCACATCCGCTGAGACGCTGAGACACGCGTATGGTATGCCCAACCACAGTCAACGCAGAACGGATCGGAGTATTCGGAGTATATTCAGAGTACTTGACTACTCTGCTCGGAGTTGAGTCGGAGTGCTCGGCGGACGGTGGCGGACCTCGGACAACATCAGACAGAGACCCTCTACGGGAGTCGGGCTCGCGCTGCTGCATGAGGCATCAGTTCTTCCGCCTTGCCTTCCCTCTTATCTCTCGCTCGACGCTCAACGCTCGCGGGTCGAAGGCTCGCCCAACCCAGCTTACCCAGCAGCAGCAGCAGCAGACAGACTCGCGCAGTCGTAGCGTTCGTTCGTGCTGCCGCAGCGAAGAAGGGGAGCAGCAGAATCCGACAGACAGATTCTTTGTCGTGATGTTTTATTATTATTTTCAAACGTTTTGTGCCGTTTCGTCGATTTAGTAGCAATAATAATAATAATAATAATACAAGCTACGAGAACGCGAGTGTACAATCTCTCGCGCGCGACGCGTGTTTTATAACCCTTACTGTGTGCAAGTGTAATAAATAATAATCGTGTGTTCTCTCTGCTCATGAGTACTCCCATGCAAGACTCCGATCGAAGAAGAGCAGCAGCAGCATCCGACCGCGATTCATTATCATCCCATACTTAGTTACTCTCCAGGGGATAAAAACGAGGATATAATTAAGTACAGAGAGAGAGGGGCTTTGGTTTCGCATCATCACTGCCACACACAGCCAACGACGCAAGAGAGAGAGAGAGGAGTTTTGCTCTCCAGGTTGCTCCAACCTCACTCGCTCGTATGTTGCACATACATACACAAGTATACCCGTAAAGTTTTCGGAGTTGATGTGGCGTCGTCGTCGCGAGTGAAAGAGGAAAAAACGGGACCAGCAGGAACGTTAACCTACGTAGGCGAGCCCAATTAATTATGTGGGATACTGCCGCGGGATCGAGATCACCTCAACGTCAAATCAGCTGACATATTGCGCTCTGCTACACCATAGCAGCAACCAAAGCCTTCGGTAAGTCTTACCGATACTTATATACTAAACATACTTATTCCTGGCAAATCAATTTTTCCTCTCTTGTTATTTCATCATCTTTCGCTACGTATACTTACGTATCATACACTCTTCCTCTTCGTATTTGCCTCTCTCTATATATTCGCACTGCGTACATTGTAGGTTATACTCGCATGCCAGCAGCAGCAAGCGGATCACACAGATCGTACAAGTGCTTGCGCGTTGTCTCTCGCTTTCCTTTGTAACGTCGCTATAAATATTATACACGTATAGAGCTCGCGCGTGAGTATAATGTTATATATATATAATAATAGCGCACAGATCAGGTTTTACCTATAATGACCCTCCCTCTTTTTTTTCTATTGTGTTTCTTTTCCGTCTTTCCTCTTCTTCAGCTTCTTCGCATCTGCAGTAAGCCTACCTAGGACAACTGTAGAGAATCCGCAAGGTATATATACCTGTAAGATCTACCCTGCCTCTAATTTTAACACGCTATAACTTCTCCACCAAAAAACGACGCCTCGTCACCGCGAGGAGGCGTAAAAAAAAAAAATCTATGGGTGACGCATCAGCGTTTAATGTCACATTGTGCAGTGCATGCGTTGCGTTGTGCGCTCTTTCTTTCTCTGTCGTTGGGATCTCTATGCTGCAGGCTGGTTTTGATTTTTTTTTCTTATTGTTTCGAATCATAAAAAGGTGAGCGAAGGACGGAGAAGGCACTAGTGCGCAGCCATCAAGCGAGCACGAGCGGGCGGCGGGCAACTCCGATTTCGGGTCAAGTGCGCTCGCTCTCTTGCTGCTTGTGCGTTCTCGGTTCTCGCTCGCTTGCTTGGCGCTCGGAGCGGAGCAGACATGTTTCCTCATCCGCGAGGCTTGTTGCTTATGTTATACGTGCACGCGGTGTGTTGTCGGAGCCTGTATAGGTACTTATTATAGCTGTACGAGCGCGGGTGAGGGTATATGGCCAGCTCAGCAGCAAGCTCTTCTCTGTATAGTAGCGCGATATTTCATGTGTGCTTTCTCATCGCCGCCTGACTCCTCTATTCTTTCAAGCTGGCTCGGCTTATTGGCTTGCCACACACACGCGCGCGTGCACGATATCTCTCCGCCGTCGTGCCTGCATGCCCCTTTATTTGACTCCAAAGATGTTGGTTGTATATACCCTACTTGTGCGTGGTGCAGGCTGGTATCAAAACTGTGTATATATACTTATTTATCATACGCAGCAGCGCAGCCAGCGCGCTCGATATCGCGCAATAACTTCGCCAACGCACGGCTAAATTAAGTTTACTATGTACTCATGCATGCGCGCACTTTTTATTGCGTATACATAGCTGTGCTGGATACTAGGTAAGTGACCCTTCTGATCGGGGTTGTTGACTCATCCCTTTTTAACTGTACTGATTTTTCCTTGAATATAAGTATTTTGGGTTGAAAATTTGTTGCGACCAGCAGAGTCTCATGCCAAAATATTTAATATAATATTCAAGTTCGAACCTTGAAAAATCGAACTGGCAACACGTGTTCTTATATCACACTTAACTTTTACGCCCAGTATATTTATCTCAATTTTCGTTCGTAACCCGTTTGGGGGTGTTTTGGTGAAGCGACAATATTTTTCACTGTTATACTAGAAGATGTTTATTGTACAATTAAATCCATACCTCAAATTGATGGACTAAAACAACGACTATGAAAAACCGAGTAAAAAACGACTCGTGAAAAACCATGTAAATAAATTACATATCATTATTATCTGTGAAACAAGAAAAGACCGTACAAGATTTTTTCCTGATAGTTTAGTTACTAAGCTTTCACGAAATATATATGTATAGAAATAACATGTACCGTTCCTTTTAACCATCGATAGGTAAACAACCTAAAAACAAATTTCTGATATTAAACGCCTGAATATTTATTTATTTAGATTGAATCAATAAGCAAACAACATGGGCTGGATTTTTTTATCAAGATAACGATTTTGTACCCTTTTTCAATATAATAAGAGATAATAACTGTGGAAAAACAGCTCATGCCGTAATTGGGAAAAAATTGGTATGCAGGAACTTGATGAAAAACCTTCTCTTTCTCACTAAAAAAGTGTGAAAAACCAAATTTTCGTACATTTATGATTTTTTTTTTACAACATGATCACTCATTGCCAATTTTTGCAATGTAAGATTTGGTTCTTAAATTTTTCTTAGAATTATGCTATTAAGAAAAAAACCGGGAACAGCCATTTCAAAAATCTGCCATATTTTTTGCATACACTGAAAACAAAATAAAGTGACTGTAGCTCCACAGTTATAGACGTTATAGAGCAGCTTTGACGGAATATTTGGAGAAGCATACGTGAAGTGTGCGCTGCTTTTCATTTGAAGCAGCTTCTGCTGCACACCGTTGAGTTGCAATTGAACTATATTATATCATATGGATCTTTTGCAACTCGACGGTGTGCCCGGTGTGAAGCAGAAGCTCCTTTAATTGAAAAGCAGCCGCGCACGCTTCACTTATGCTTCTCCAAATATTCCGTCAGAGCTGCTCTAATGTGGAGCTACGGTCGCTTTATTTTGTTTTCTCGACCAAAAACACTTTTCTTACAAATTTCCTGAAATTTATGCATAGCTTAAGAGAGCTATTATTTATCATGAACCAAAATTTGAAGAGGCTCAGCGGTATAGTTTCAAAGATATTAAAGTTTTAATGTTGGACATTTTAACACAGGTGATATAAGAAAGCGCCGGATCGGGGGTCCATTTGTAAACAAAATTGCTCATATCTCCCAAACGCTTCTTACAATGTTTCTAAAAAATAGTATGATATAATTAATATTATAAATCAACTGTGGGTCAAGTTTCAAGGGGCTCAGCGGTATAGTTTTTTAGTATGAGCTTGTCAAAGTTGATAACTTTCCGAGTAACTTTCATTCAGCTGCATGAGAAGAAAAAGGACAGCTGTACAATGCAGACTGCATAACCTATGCACACGCTATAGTGCAGTATGGCACGCGCTGTAGAGTGCTCTAGAACTACCTTAAATTGTCATATTTTTGAGGTAAAGCTATGGGGGCAATGTGGAAGAAATAACAATGCGTAAAGTTTTTCTCTTCTGTTATTCATTAGCGTAACGCGACTAATGTGAACGATAACGTTTCAATAGTAAAATGTTTTGGTTCTCGACATATTTAAAATAAGCTTATGATACATTGTTTCACGTTATCAGGTTTTGTTTTTTTAGCGTCATTATCACTAAGTATTCAAGCTAACGTGTGTGTTTAAGGTGGCTCATCACCTTTTTGAAAGTCAGGCCATTGCACCCAAATTGAAATCTATTGTAGAATATGACTCAACGGATGTACACTTAAAATTTCAGGGCATGTTGACGGCCAAAATCGAAAAAAAATCATATCCGAAGTTAGAAATTTTAGCATTGGTCTTATGGGTCAGTTTGATTTTTTCACCGAAAGTTATAGCTTTTGTAGGCTAAAAGTCGGGCCACATTCTACGAAAACTGAGAGCAAGAAGTTTAAATAATCCTCTTTTTAATAAAATCGCGAAAGTCCAAGAGTACCGATCAAAACAAAAAGATATGACGTGTTGAAAGTC
>JAPYYV010013484.1:0-14474 GCA_030522625.1 Copidosoma aretas
AAGGCACAGATTGATCTTTCCCTCGATCTTTCTGTCCAAGTATTAACCTCATCGAGTCAAAGAAAACTATCTCTTGAACTAATACCTTAAGAAAGTTTGATGAATCTAATAGATATCTGAAATAATAAGTCCCAGGAAAGAGATTTCTTTCAGAAATGTAGAACAACTTATGGCTCTGCTTATGGATTCAACTGTCAATCATTTGAAAATTTGATAATATTCGGCTGACTTATGAAGATAACAATTGTACAAAAAAAATTGATTCACTTTCAACCAAGATTTTCAACCGTATTACATTTAACCAGCAGACACACTTATTTGTTTATTTAAAAATTTCTCCTATTTCCTAAAGAATCTCGATCTGTCAACGCAGTATCTTCCTAAACTAGCACAAAGAAAAATGAAATGATCTAGAAAGAATCTGAAATAATTAAAGACAAATCATTTTCGAAGGAGATAGATATACAAAGCTAAATAAACTGAGATCCTAAAGAGAAGACTTTGCTCGTATGAGGTCAACTAAAATGCTAGAGAAGCGCGTCCCTGCCGTCACGATTCAAGGTCGATGCCAGGCACTAGTCCGGGTCTTTCACTGCTCGGGTGGGTGCTACCCTGCCGTCGCGAACCCGAACTTTCTGCGTTCCACGGAACCACTACTGGCCCGGCTTGTGAGAACTCTATTCCTCAGAATTACCAGTGAGTGATCCGGCTGACGATAGTTCGATTGATTCGGAGCACCATTGCTTGATAGTCACTTTAACCATCTCATCGTTACTAAGCCTCCTTGTGCCTGCGCGGTGGATCTATTGTCAGAGACTTTCATCCGACTCAACCCTTTGCGTACTTATACAAGGAGTTTAAATTAGTTAAAAAGTCCATTAACATTAATCATTGAAAAAAATCAAATGCACCCCATGTAAAGATTAACAAGTACAATGTTACTACTGTTAATATTGAAAATACATTGCATAACATAACACAAAAAAAATTAGTAGAAAAATAGATTATTGTAAAGACTTAGTGTTTGATGTATCGCTAAGACATGATGAGACGGTGTATCAAACGCGGATGAGTTGTTGTTTAAGAGAAATACATGGAACTACAGCGTATGTAGGTGCACTGTCGTTGTGCTGACACGAAAAAATCATGCAATATGCAGTCTACATTTGCTTAAATAGCGAGATAAAAAAATACCGTGTACACAAGCGCAACGCTGCTAAACAGAATTAGGTCGTGAACACAATGTGCTCAAACATACTGCCGCTAGACAGGAATATAACTAGAACACTAGGAGGGATACGGCGTGCGCGGACGCACTGCCGCCGCAGGTAGACGATGCTTGATCAGGAGGACGCGGTGTGCGCGAACGCACTGCGGCAAGAGTACAGGAGTAGTCAGGACGAAGAGGACGTGGTGTGCGCGAACACACTGCCGCCACAGTCACAGGACGAAGAGGACGCGGTGTGCACGAACGCACTGCCGCCACAGTCACAGCACGATGCAGGACGAAGAGGACGCGGTGTGCGCGAACGCACTGCCGCCACAGTCACAGGACGATGCAGGACGAGGAAAATGCGGCGTGCACGTATGCACTGCCACTGAAAGGTTAAGACTGTAAAAGAGCACGCAGCGGCCAAGGACACTAAAAACGAAGGTAACAAAAAAGGTTAGAAACAGGCCGATAAATTTTTTTCCCGCCGTTGTTGAAGCTGGTGGTGACGACGGCTCTTCAACAGAACTAGGTTCGAGGTTAAGATCTGGCCTGTGACGATCGGTAGTTGCAAGGCTGTGGGAGGCGAATAATCCCGCAGACGCCGCAGTTGGAGCTGATCTTAGCGGCGGCTCTTCATCAAAGGTCGCTATAATGACGAGGTTGATGTATCGTGGGACGACAGCAGGGGGCAGAGTGCGGCATTGGCGCAGCATACTAGTATACGCTGCTGCTGGAGTAGTTGCGGCGTTGATAAGGCGCGCCATAGCGTACGAGCTTGCAGGGCTTGAACACAGGGAAGCGAAGACTGCAGCGATGGTGGCTCAACAGCTTGAAAAAGCTCGGGCTTTGACGCAGTCCGATCTCGAGCACAAAACACAAACACAATTTTCTCGCGCGAGTATAATGGTTCACTGTCCTGTCACGGTCGCCAAAAAATGTAGCTGACAAATCCAGCTTTTGCGCGAGAAATAAGACTACTTTAAAATTATCGTGTCAGTACTCGGATTTATTATCGAAACTACTTTATACAACTTAACGCTGTCACCGTTTTCGCGAACTGCCCATTAGCAACCAAAATCAACAAACTCATATCGACATAACAACGCTTAGTATTGACATTGGAATACATTATTCTCATTTTCACTTTACATACAAGTCATAAAACTCACACCAATTTTACACAAAAAAATACACACTAGATCGATCCGTAACAACAACGTTGAATCAGCTTGAAAGAAGGTCAAACAGAATAATGATAACTGAACGTTGAATTAATAAAATTTTTAGCACAAATTTTTAGTGTTAAGTAGAAAACCTCGATCACTGTAAATCGAATTTTCCGCCATATCATATTTAAATTACTTTTACAGCATGCACTTATACAGTTTTGTTAGTTATGCCCTTCAGTTTGATACCCATGTCGACAAGGTTGTTGAGTCTTGGGTCATCCACCATTTTGTTTCGTCCGCGATTTTGTGTTGCAATTATTTTTACACTACTCATAGAGTTCTATTAGTCATGCCCTTTCATTTGATACCCATATCGACAAGGTTGTAGAGTTTTGGGTTATCCGCTATCTTTTTTTGGCCGCCATATTGGATTATTGATTTTCGTAGGTAAACTATATGACATGATCTTTCGAAATGAGTGTGTGTGCAAAAATTTAGACCGATCAGATGTCGAGAACTAGTGTAAAATCCTTTTTACTTCATCGGAATATTCGTATTACCGAAAGTAGCTATATATATACGAAAATTGTATGTATATAACAAGTTGTTACACCTCTAAGGGAAACGGATCCTTGTAGAGTATTCCACTATAAACAAAATAAGCCCAAAACCAATTTGAATAGTTGAAAATCCGAGGGAAGCACGAATTTTGAGAATTTTTTCAGCGTTTCGGCACACTGTGCGCTGGCTTGTTGAATCTTCACGCTTGCCGATTTCTTATCACCAAAAGAAAGAGAGAGAGAGTCGAAGCGGGGAGAGAAGGGCCGACGTCACCTATGTTCAAGACGTGATGATTTTGGGAAATTCGGCGGATGCGAGCAGTACGAGTTCAATTTCTAACGAGGATCCGTGTATCGGTCGTTCAGTCCTCTAGGCGGTTTTCTTTTCGAAGTTGCCCCCTTTGAGCCACAAATACATCTTGATGTGACACATAAAAAGTGCGTATTTTTTCATTTATTTTACTCTGTCTCTTTCTTATCCTCTGCGTTAGTAAATTTCGTAAAATTGTATTGCGCAGTGTAATTTTAGAATCCAAGTTTTTTATTTAGTCAATCATTTTTTATATTTTTTGTTCTTGATGTTGCTCATAAAAAGTGCGTGTTTTTTTATTTAACCTTATTTCTTTCTTATCCTTTGTGTTAGTAAATAGTGTAAATATATATTGTGCAGGGTAATTTTAGAATCCAAGTGTTTTATATTTAGTCTATTGTTTTTTTATATTATTTGTTTTTAATGTAGCTCATAAAAAGTGCATGTTTTTTTTTTTTGGTAGTACTGACGATACTTTAAATACGGTTTACATATTGATGAAACTTGACAAACTTATAATTTATGACATAAAAATGACTAATTTAAAATTTTGTGGAGCTAGGTTGTTTGAGAGAAAAGTTACAGACACTTTAGTTTCTTAGGTTAAACACGGGTGCTTACGGGAGAGCACATATTTTGACTGATCACACTATAACTGCCGTTTGAATTCGAAAAAAGACAACAGGAAAGAAAGTAAATCTTCACACTGCTCAGTTTCAGCTCTTTAAAATACTGATTGGTTACTGATAAGAGAAGCAAAGTGAAAAAAACCGAGACAAAATAATTGTTACAGCAGGACATTTCATTAGTAAACTGTTTCTTACTTTTTTTACTGATTCTAAAGCCTTGAAACTTTATCAACTTAGTGTCAAGATATTAATAAACAATACTTTATAAAGAAATTCTCGGTTTTAAAAACTTCGTCACATACTTTCTCTGATTAAAATTTTTTTTGGTATATTTGCATTTTTTCTGACTACACAAAACTATTTATTGACCTTCAGCATATACTCTTAGTAATAAAATGCAACAAGGATAAGCTATAACTTTTTTCATAAGTTTCCATCAATTATTATTCAAGTTGTGGAAGTTTTAGTGCAACTTGTCATTGATTTTTGAGCAAAATCATACGTTTGACTAGCGAGGTACCGACACAGTGGGGCCAATCGCCAAAAAGCTGGCCAAAAATCGAAAAATCAAGTAAGTGATCTGGAATTTCCTTCTCGGGGTTTTTTGGGGTCGCTGATTACGAATTTAATGTCACATCGACGAAAAATTACCCCCCTAATCCCCTTATCACCACCCCTTTGCATAAAATACCTCTTATTTCATAACGTAATTAGGATTCATGTCGTTTTCAAGGTTTTTGGAGTTGCTGGTTACGAATTTATTGTCATACCTTAAATAATTTGATACTGTTTGCCAGTGAGATAAAAGTTTTATTTGTTTATTTATTAATAATTCTCCTAATTCTATTACTATAAGAAGATATTTGTTTCATCATCTGTGGAATTTTCAGTTCAATCGGTTGTCGCACCTTCCATGGTCGATGAGTCCTCCCACAACTAACTTTTCTCATGCATAGTCACGGATGGCTGTAATAATATCTGAACAACATCCTCCGAAAAAAATTTCATCGGCCTTGCGGGCAATTTTCGACAACTCGAAATAAATGGATCTGAAGAAACTAAAATCGGTTGAAGATGTCTTGCATAGTCTTTGCTCGTGAGGACTCGCGAGAAAAGTTTTCACGGAATTTTTTAAAGTACTTATTGCACGACTCTTGAGCATCTTCAGACATTTATCCTATTGGTAAAAGGGCGTGAGATATGATGCTTGAATTATAAATTAAAATTTTGTGAGCCGCAGTTGGCATGTAGTACCACGGATACAGATGAACGAATTCCCTTGCAGTCTTTAAACAGTATTTCTCGAATTTTTCAGTATCAACGTCATGCCCGGATGATAAAGTTTGTAAAATTACGTAAAACTTATAGATTATACCTTGGTCAACACCAGTTATTCTTGCAGGAACCTAATGATTTTTGAAAAAGCGGCGAGCAGTGTTATCATCATTGGTACTTCTGTACCCTGGTTTTGGCCTGTCAACTATAAGGCCCAATTCTGCTTTGGAAGCTTTTTGAATACTACCTTTTTTTTCTTGCACAGACTTCTTATCATCATTAGTACGAGTTTGCCATATTTGTATGCCTAATTTATAAGATAAATGTAAAAAACATTCAAATAAACGGATCCAAGCATGGAGAGAGGACATTCCAAACTCTTAACTTTTTTCATTGACATGTTTACTCAAAACGTAATCAATATTATTAGGATCTTTTGACGTAGAGCCACATAAAT
Organism: Copidosoma aretas; assembly: GCA_030522625.1. Classification (NCBI taxonomy): domain Eukaryota; kingdom Metazoa; phylum Arthropoda; class Insecta; order Hymenoptera; family Encyrtidae; genus Copidosoma; species Copidosoma aretas. Next base: position 5,614 of record JAPYYV010013484.1, read on the forward strand.
AACAACGTTGCGCTGATGATGTACTTTTTATAGAATTGCATACTTTTCGATTAATCATGGTCAAAGCTAATTGATAATTGACTACTGTGTCAAAACCTTTCACAGTTATTTTGAAAGGAACGATAGATTTAATCGCTTTTTTTACTCGATTGGTTTCTTCCAAAATTACTTTAGTAGTCTCGCGTATAAAATGAATTTTAATAGGTTTGCAGAATCTTGGGGATAAGGGTCCAGGATTTTTCCAAACCAAAGTAATTTCTCTCGTTATATTGTTAGTATATTTAAGTTGTAGTGGCACAAAAGAAGTAAAAAAAATATTTTCGTCTGATTGGTCCGGATTATCAATGAATTTTTGCTTGTAAACGCTCTGTCCTAAACTTCCATCGCATCCCCATTTTCTTATTAATACCAAGTTTCTCAATTGTTCAGCACTTAAGGTATTAATTACATTCAATTGTAAGTCAAAAATTCGACTAACAGTGTGATCAAGAAGAGCTTGCAATTGTATTTCAGCGGAACTTTCACTTTGTACAATAGGAATGTTCAGATAGCACGTTTTTTTTTTGCTTTTGATATCACTTTATAAGACGGGAACAAAAGGGATTTCTTTTTTAAAACGGCATTCCTTTATTGCTGACATTTGCTTCTTAAAAATTGCAGTTCTATATATAAAGAGAGAGCTTTATCTGCTGTGAATTTTTCATAATTATCATCTTATTTTAATGATTTACGCGCTTTTTTTACTTTTGTAGGACTGCTTAAAACAACTTCTTTTAATAACGCTGCAGCATCTTGTTTTCCTTCTGATCTAAGTTTAATTTGCGTCGCATACGTTAATTCATCACTAGTTGTTAGCGAGCGCCAATGTTAAGTCTTTCTGCGCTTACTTCTATCAGAACTACTTTCAAAATTAAAAGTAGGCCTACCTTTTGTAGTTGTAGAACTTGATCTTTCTTCATCGGGCATTAAAGGAACCAATACTCGTAGCCCATCCCAATTGTTAATGAGAAATCTTGTTTTAATTCTGCTGCTTTTTTGCCACTTTTCTTTAGAATCAAATAATAATTTTCTCACTGTTTGTTTTGCAGAATCCAGAAGAGTATATGGAAACTGTAGATGATGAGCCATTAGTTCTTCAATCTCCGAATAAACAATTGATATATCATCGGAAAAATGGACTTTTACTGCATAAAATATTTATTTTCTTGACAAGACGCCAGAATAGTTTGCCTTAGCTTTACTGGAACCTATTAAAAATTTCATTGTTATTCAATTTCACCTAATAAAAATCATATTTCAATTACTACATATATCTTGATATTAGAATTAAAAAAAATATTACGATTAATTATTCACATGTGATTGTAGTATATTCATTAGACATATTTAAATTCAAATGGAAGTTTCCCGCTATCCTCATATCCAACCCATGCGATACTGGCTTAATACATAAGTGCATGGATCATTCCACAGAAACTGCGATATTCCATAAAGCAGGGGTTAAAACAAACGTATTAAATAACTAAATGCTGAAATGTTTTTTTTGAAGTGTTTATTTATTTTCGATATGTGTTCTTGGAAATACAGAATTCAGAAATTTTTATAAAACGAAAAAAAGTTTTTCAATTTTTATGGAATAACCCATATACATCAAGGATCCGTAAACTGCTATGTATATATATATATATACATACATATATTTCAACTACGCTAAACATTTCGTACAGCTATGATTATTATTTTGAGGTTACACTGCCAAAAACATCGTGCAAGAAAGTCTTTTGTTTGTATTTAATTTTTGCTCATTTCGTTTGACTGACATTTTTTTTTTCAAACATACTTTTAAAATTTAGGAGCAGCTAGGAGCAGCTAATTTTTTTTTTTATTACAAAGGTAGTCCCTCACACTAAAATCTCCAAAAGGTTTTATAACAGAATTCTACAGAATTATTTAACTTTTTTATAGTTAATCTTCACTTTTTTTTAAATTAGCATTGTTTAAAACTTCAATTTTTATTGTTTTTTTTTATAATTATTAATAAATTGATCAATGTTTTTTATTGTACTATCATATTCCACTTATCCTACCTTCAGGAGTCTTATCCATTTTTTTTCACTGGAATAAGTCTTATTTTCGAATTTATATGCTTACTTTTGCATTAATACATCTTTGTGAATAAATGTATCAGATGATTGTTGATCAAGAAAAGGTATCTTGCAACTGAAATTTCAGAGCAGGTAGCGGTAGGTTGAAGCATTTCTATGTATTTTCTGATGGATAAGGTATTACTGCATCCAACTCGACAAAAAAAAAAAAACTAGAAAAATTTGTTTTCGACTTTTGGCCAGCTTTTTGGCAATCGGTCCCACTGTGCGACAGTACTATCTTAAAGAGGTTTATGTGGTCAAGCTATAAACGGGGAAAACTTAATAAAAAAAATTTTGTAATTAAAGAAATACACAGAATATCTCCTTATAAAGTTTTGAGGCGATACACCACCTAGTAGTCGAATGGTCGAAATATTAATTATACAAAATTTTCTCTCGCAACACGGAGTCTTAGGAGAAATTCAAATTTTTTGACATTCAACGAAGCAATTCTCATAGAAATAACAGGGAAATCTCACTAAAATTTCAGTGAGTATTAATAAATTTGCAAAGATTGTTATTATTAATATCTAATTAATTTACCACTTACTCTTAAGTATATCAACAATTGTTTCCTGAAATTTATGATTTTCGATTGAGGTTATACATAGGCGTAGATGGCGCACTGCCTTAATCAAATCATATCTCAAGAGCCAAATTTCAAGTTTGACTGATAAATCTCCTTAACCTTGTTACTTTCCTATCCTCCGTGTCATCGTCCACGAGAAAATCAAGGACAACTAGGACAAGAGTCATGAAAAGTTGCAACAAGGTTATTACCACCGGCGAGGTCATCGGATAATCTTACTTCTAGCCATCACTTGTATTTTTTATCTACGAAAAAGCTTAGCACCTTGTAATACCTATACAACGTAACGCTCGTCTTGTTATTTATTATGTATAAGTATATTACTTTAAAGATAATATCTAGCGTCCCCTTTAAAGTGCACTTTTACTATTTACCCAAATTCAGTTGAACGATCGAAATTCTGAACAAACGTATAGTTCTTGATTTACTAATTGTGCGTGAAATTAAAAAAAAATAATTTCGACAAGCGCGAGACGTCTAGTGCATCGGAATATTTATTTACGAGCGGAAGTTAGTGCATGTAATAAAACCTTTTACGTTGAATCGGGAAAAAGCATCGATATATTGCTTGGACAGTCTACGATGGCTCACCACAAAGCGTGGGGACCCTTATCTCTTAACCCCTTTGGTATGTTACCGCTAGTACCTTACGGCAGATAGTATTATATATAGATGCAAGGGGGAAGCGGGCTCCTATGCTCTTACATAGGGTACGATCGCATTAGCCAACTTAAGATGTAGAAATTTGACTGTAAAAACTAAAAAAATTACTGTGTTTAATTGATTGGTAATAAAAAATAAAATGACATCAACCACCTTTTTTTATCTAGCATAGGTCAGCGTTAAAATTTCCACGATTTTGTGACTTATACATACCATATCTTTTAAAAATGCTTGGGAAGGTATGCTTCAGAAGGTATGCTTATGATGGTACAAAAGTCTTCCTTAAGACTTGAACTGTTAGTACAAACTTTGAACTTCGAAAAGCATTATAAAATACTGTTATTACATGATCAAAACGTACAGAATTGCCTCTTTCATAATCAGCTATGTTGAATTTCACACAATTTAATATTTTTTTCGCAAAAAAAATGCCCTGGGAATAAATATTGAAAAAAAACTTAATGGAAATTTCTGATGTGTTGACGAGTTAAATATTTTATTCAGAGAGTAAAAGTATTTTCCAAAAATGCCCAAACCTCCTTAATTACACTGACTTACTGATCAAGCCTTATTTTTGTATGTATTGAATGTAATGAACATACACTCTCAATGATAAGGAATAAAAAGCAGTGCAATAAGTACCACTACGCAATGTAAAAGATGTTCTCCTTTACTCTATATCGGATATCAATTAGGTAAAAAAACACTAGGGCCGTTGTGCACGACTAAAGTATTAAAATGTGAAGGTGCGTATGATAAAATTTCCTTCTTAGACTTAAATGTTCACACATACACAAACGTATTTAAGTAAATGCAACATCTACAGCTATTAGGGAGATATCTAACCGCAAAAAAAAAAGATCTAGACTCACTTTGTGCTTGACCATCATAGTGATCACTTGAAAACAACACAAACATGAATCGACTACAACATAATCGAAGATGGATGAACTAACATGTATAAATGACTCTAATGGCATTTACCTATCGAATTTTTTCTTTTTTTTTTTTTTTTTACGTTCAGCGCGAATCCTCCATACGTAATAGAAATCCCTTTATTTTTAAAATAGCCCTTCTTTCAATAAACATCGAATTTTGATGAATTTCTTCCATATTCATACCAAGCAAATTCAAGTAGTCAAATTAAAACTATTGATGAGACGAAAAAACCACCTAGACCCCGGAGTCGAACTCGGGAGCTTCTTCTTGTCGGGAAGGCACACTACAACTTGCGCTACCGAGGCCATGGCGAATTACCTTTGTCTCAATAAGTCAAGTTATAAACACTATTCTTTCAACCAAAGTGTACTTTCAATACATTCTCGAACATGATTCTAAGATAGCCGAAAATATAATCATATATATATCTGACTCTAATGGCATTTACCTATTAAATTTTTTATTTTTTCTCTTTTAACGTACATTGCGAACCCTCCAATGTACTTTAAATGTGACTACTTGAATTTAGTTGGTATGAATATGAAAGGAATTCATAAAAATTTGATGTTTATTGAAATAAGGGCTATTATAAAAAAATAGCAATTTCTATCACGTATGGAGGGTTCGCAATGTACGTTAAAGAATAAAAAATAAAAAATTTAATAAGTCAATGCCATCAGAGTCATATATATATATGTGATTATATCTTCGGCTATCTTAGAATCATGTTCGAGAATGTATTGAAAGTACACTTTGGTTAAAAGAATAGCGTTCATAACTTAACTTTATGAGACGAAAGAAATCGCCAAGGCATCGGTGGCGCCAGTGGTAGCGTGCCTTTCCGGCAAGAAGATTCTCCCCGGTTCGACTCTGGGGTCGAGGTGGTTTTTTTCGTCTCATCAATAATTTTAATTTGACTACTTGAATTTGCTTGGTATGAATATGAAAGAAATTCCTAAAATTATGATGTTTATTAAAATAAAACTATTAAAAATGTATTGAAAGTACGCTTTGGCTAAATAAATAGCGTTTATACCTTGATTCGTGAGACAAAGGGAATCGACAAGGCCCTGGTGGCGCAAGTGGTAGCGTGCCTTCCCGGCAAGAAGAAGCTTCCCGGTTCGACTCCAGGGTCGAGGTGGTTTTTTTGGTCTCATCAATAATTTTGATTAGACTACTCGAATTTGCTTTGTATAAATATGAAAGAAATTCATCAAAATTCGATGTTTATTGAAATAAAGGCTATTATGAGAATATAGCGATTTTTATTACGTATCGAGGCTTCGCGCTGTGCGTTTAAAAAAAAAAAAAATTTGGTGGGTTAATGCCATTAGAGTCATATATATATATGATAAGTACACTTTGGTTGAAAGAATAGCGTTTATAACATGTCTTAATAAGACATAGGAAATCGCCAAGGCCCTGGTGGCGCAAGTGGTAGCAAGACTATCCGGCAAGAAGGAGCTCCCCGTTTTAACTCCGGGGTCAAGGTGGTTTTTTTCGTCTCATCAATAATTTTAATTTGACTACTTAAATTTGCTTAGTATGAATATAAATTAAATTCATCAAAATTAGATGTTTATTGAATAAAGTGCTATCATGAAAATATAGCAATTTCTATCATGTATGATGGCTTAGCGCTGTACGAGAGAAAAAAAAAGAAAGAAAAAAAAATTGATGGGTAAATGCTATTAGAGTCATTTACATATGTAATTATATCTTCACCTATCTTAATATCATGTTTGAGAATGTATTAAAAGTACGCTTTGGCTAAAGGAATAGCGTTTATAACTTAATTCGATGAGACGAAGGGAATCGCCAAGGCCTCGGTAGCGCAAGTGGTAGCGTGCCTCTCCGGTTCGACTTCGGAGTCGAGGTGGTTTTTTCCGTCTTAACAATAATTTTAATTTATTTACTTGAATTTGCTTGGTGTGAATATGGAAGAAATACATCAAAATTTGATATTTATTGAAATAAGGGCTATTATAAAAACATAGCAATTTCTATCACGTATGGAGGGTTTGCGGTGTTCGATAAAAAAAGAAAAAAATAAAAATAAAAAAATCTGATTAGTGTATGCCATTAGAGTCATTTATATATGTGATTATATTTTCACCTATCTTCGAATCATGTATAAGAAAGTATTGAAAGTATGCTTTGGCTAAAAGAATAGCGTTGATAACTTGACTTTATAAGACGAAAGAAATCGCAAAGGCCTCAGTGGGGAAAGTGGTAGCGTGCCTTCCCGGCAAGAAGAGGCTCCCCGGTTCGACTCTGGGGTCAAGGTGGTTTTTTTGGTCTCATTAATAATTTTAATTTGCTTACTCGAATTTGCTTAGTATCAATGAAAAAAAAATTCATTAAAATTCGATGTTTATTGAATTAAGGGCTATTATAAAAATATAGCAATTTCTATCACGTATGGAGGCGTAGCGCAGTACGTTTAAAAATAAAAAAAAATAAAAAAATTTGATTGGTATATGCCATAAGAGTCATTTATATACGTAATTATATCTTTACCTATCTTAAAATCATATTTAAAAATGTATTAAATGTACGCTTTGGCTAAAAGAATAGAGTCAAAGGGAATCACCAAGGCCACGGTGGCGCAAGTGGTAGCGTGCCTCCCCGGCTCGACTCCGGGGTCGAGGTGGTTTTTTTCGTCTTGTCAATAATTATGATTTAACTACTCGAATTTGCTTGGTATAAATATGAAAGAGATTCATCAAAATTCGATGTTTATTAACCAAGGGCTATTATAAATATATTGCAATTTTTATCACGTATGGAGACTTAGCACTGTACGTTTAAAAATTAAAAAAATTAAAAAAATTTGATAATTAATCTCCATTAGAGTCATTTATATATGTAATTGAATCTTTACTTATCTTGAAATCATGTTTAAGAATGTATTAAAAGTACGCTTTAGCCGAAAAAATAGCGTTTATAACTTGACTAGATGAAATAAAGGGAATCACCAAGGCCTCGGTGGCGCAAGTGGTAGCAGGCCTTTCCAGCAATAAGGAGCTCTTTGGTTCGACTTCGGGGTCGAGGTGGTTTTTTTTGTCTTATCAATAATTTTCATTTGACTACTTGCATTTGCTCTGTATAAATATAAAAGAAATTCTTCATAATTCGATGTTTATTAATATAAGGGCTATTATAAGCATATAGCGATTTCCATCACGTATAGAGGCTTCACGCTGTTTGTTTAAATGAAAAAAAAAAAATTTGATAGGTTAATGCCATTCGATTCATATATATATATGTGATTATATCTTCACCTACCTTGAAATCCTGTTCGAGAATGTATTGAAAGTACGCTTTGGCTGAAAGGATAGCGTTTATAACTTAACTTGATGAGACGAAGGAAATCGACAAGGCCTTTGTGGCGCAAGTGGTAGCAAGACCATCCGGCAAGAAGGAGCTCCCCGTTTTGATTCCGTGGTCAAGTTGGTTTTTTTCGTCTCAAAATAATTTTAATTTGACCACTTGAATTAGCTTAGTATAAATATGAATTGAATTAATCAAAATTCAATGTTAATTAAATAAAGTGCTATTATAAAAATATAGCATTTTTCTTATCACGTATGGAAACTTCGCGCTCTACGTTAAAAAAAAAAAGAAAAAAAAATTAAATTGGATAGGTAAATGCCATTAGAGTCATTTATATATGTAATTATATCTTCACATATCTTTATATCATATTTGAGAATGTATTGAAAGTACGCTTTGGCTAAAAAAATAGCGTTTATCACTTAACTTAATAAGACGAAGGGAATCGCCAAGGCCTCGGTGGCGCAAGTGGTACCGTGCCTTCCCGGTTTCACTTCAAGGTCGAGGTAGTTTTTTTCGTCTCATCAATCATTTTAATTTAACTACAAGAATTTGCTTGGTATAAATATAAAAGATATTCATTAAAATTAGATGTTTATTGAAATAAGGCCTATTATAAAAATATAGCGATTTCTATCACGTATGAAGGCTTCGCACTGTACGTTGAAAAAAAAAAAAATTTAATATGTCAATGCCATTTGAGTCATAGATCTATGTGACTATATCTTCGGCTATCTTGGAATCATAATTAGGAATTTATTAAAAGTACGCTTTGGCTAAAAGAATTCCGTTTATATCTTAACTTTATGAGATAAAGGGGATCACCAAGGCCTCGGTGGCGAAAGTAGTAGCGTGCCTTTCCGACAAGAAAAAGCTCTCTGGTTTAACTTCGGGGACAAGGTGGTTTTTTTCGTTTTATTAATAATTTTAATTTGCCTACTCGAATTTGCTTAGTATAAATGTAATAAAAATTCATCAAAATTCGATGTTCATTGAATCAAGGGCTATTATAAAAATATAGCAATTTTTATTACGTATGGAGGCTTAGCAATGTACTTTAAAAAAAAAAAAAAAAAAATTGGATAGGTAAATGCCATAAGAGTCATTTATATACGTAATTATATCTTTACCTATCTTAAAATCATATTTAAAAATGTATTAAATGTACGCTTTGGCTAAAAGAATAG
>JAPYYV010013485.1:0-10668 GCA_030522625.1 Copidosoma aretas
GCATTTTCTAAAACGATGAATTTATTAAGCTGTGATTGCACAGTACATAACATGATTCGTGTTAAACACACGCTCACCTTCTTGCAAACATCTTACCCTATTACCCAGATATTCAAAAACATTACTAAACTCTAATAAGTATAATTGGTCTCCAATCTCGGACATGTTATTTCGGTTTGTTTACATGCCTCTCGTCAGTTCCGTTGACTGTCACGAGGGCGGCGCTACAGGCGGGTTCACATCGCGGATTGCTGGACGTATCACATAAATAAGAATAGAGCCAAACATAAGAAAATCAACGAAAAAATTCTTATAAGAAAAAAGAGAAAATCTACAAAAAAACAAAGTGTTATACGAGTACACTCTACCTATTAAGAAAAGTTTACATTCTTATTTAATTCGATATTTGTCAATTTAGATAAAAAAATAATTTATTTTTATAGTTTCAAAATCTACTTTCGCAAAATATAAATCTTTTTATTGTAAATTCATATATTTATTTCATTTTAATGCTTATAAGTATATACACAAACAAATTTCAAATATTTTGTTGCCTATACGATAAAAATATGTTCAAACAAGGTATAGAGATAGCTCTAATGCGGCTTGTTCGGAACTAAGATCTTACTGTCCTAAAATGCTGTAAGCTAAAAAATGTGTTGTTTATTGATCAAATTTTTAATATGGCTATTATATTTATTATATATATTTATTTTTTATCGGCCAATTGGCCCAGGTAAGGACTTGGTTGACAAATAATTGTTCTCTTAACTATACGCATATCTTATACTCACTCTCACACCATACCCAAAATACTATAAATAACACTTATTTACACTAAGGGCTCTGTTAACACATTCTTAATTCTTGATTTCTTACATTCTGTCTCATATCTTTTAAATAATTTTATCACTTCAATTGCGCCTAATTCGCTAGTAACATATTTATTTATATTCGCACTTATTTCAGATTTATTAATCATATGATCTATAGTATCTGTTTCTTTATTACAAAATTAACACATTCTATCAAAATCTCCTAACCAATACTTGTTTCCAGACCATATAATACCGCATCTTATCCTGGCTATAATACTAATATCACTTTCTTTTCTGCACCTTTCTAAATACTTTGGTAATTTTTCAACATTAATGTTAATATAATTCTAGTTATACTAAGAAATTTTTTAACTTATCGTCTAAGTACTGATTTTTCACATCAAACATTATTCTCTTTACTTCATCCCATACCCTTACACCCCACTGTAATAAATAATTATTACTAAAAAGCTGTGTCCCAACGTGTTGAATAATTTTTTTGTTTCTTGGCTGTACAAATCTAGTTTCCCCAGCGTCTCCTTCGTTCTTCAACACAGTTTAACTAGTCTATGATCTTCCAGTTCGCTTATCCTTTTCTCAAATTTCATCGCTCTATCTCTCCACGAGTTACATATTTTTACATAATTAGTTTCCCTATAAACTATGTATCTCGGTGTACAAAAATCTAGTTTTAAAACACACCTATAATAATCTAATTGAATCTTGTCTAATTCTTTTTTATCCGCCCATCCCCATATTTCTGCACCATAAGACATCACATTATCAACTACGTAATCAAAATTCATTTTCCTACGTTTAAAATCGTTCTTGCACCTCATTTCTCCTAATCCTCATGTTGTCTTTGCTGCTGCAATTCCTTTTACGTTTAATTCACTTATGATCTTTTTATAAATGCTTTCTCTATTAAACGTAACGACAAAATACTCGAATATTTTTACTTCTTCTATTTCTCTACCCTTGTAAACCCATTTGTTTTTGCTTTTATTTTTTTTGCTGTTAAAAACTAATATATTTGTTTTTTCCAGTGCTCAAAATCAACTTTAAATTACCCAGAAATTTTCTCATCGTACCCAACATATCTAGCATTGCCTTTCTATTTAGTGCTAGCAAGACCGAATCATCAGCATAAGCTAAAGACCAAACCCTTTCACCTCCTACAACCAGCCCTCCAACATTCCTAGCCTCAAATTCTCTCTTTAATGATGCTAAATATGAACAGAACAACATTGGACTCAGAAAACACCCTTGTCGTCTTTCGTTCGTACTCCAAAAATTTTCTGACATCACATTTTCAATTTTTACAGCAACTATAGTTTCTTAGTAGATTTCTGTTATCCTTTCAATTAAATATTTGCTAATCCCTCCTTGTTCTATCACTTTCCAAAGCATTTCACTTAAAAACGTGTCAAACGCTGCGTTTAAAACTATGAAGGCAGCGTATACCTTCTTTTTTTGTGCCTTGGCCACCTAAACAACATGGTTAAAAATATACCTGTTATCCACAGTAGACCTCCCTTTTCTCAACCCTCCCTGCCATTCTGGTAGAATCTATTTTTCCTTTATTTTCTCAACTAGTATTTTTTTTAGTATTTCCGCATATACTTTATAAGCTTTTGATAGAAGAAAAATCTCTCTGTAGTTACTCGGTGTATTTGTATCACATTTCTTGTACAGTGGAACAATAGCAAACAACTCTCAAATCGTCCGTAAACCCTTCTTCTTTCCAAAACCTATTCTGTAAACCTACAATTTTACTAAATAAGTTTTCTCCGCTACATTTCCAGACTTCGTTTGGGATTTCGTCTATGCCTGCTGCTTTTTTCGTTTTTAATGTTAAAGTTGCCTCCAGGATTTCCGTGTATGACATATCATTAGACCCAAAATCTTCTTCTATGGTAACGTCTCTTCTTTCTCTTAACCTTGTTTTTATGCTTCCCTCTACAAGCATCCTGAAATGTTCTTCCACTTCTTCAATGTTCTGTTATTCGTTTTAAAAATTCTCTTTTTTTTCGTTCTTCCGAAGAATTTCCTGATTCGTTTCCAATGCTTCGAAGTTGAGATTGTTCCATTTCATTAAATTATTTCACCTTGCCCACACATAATTTCTTCCATCCTCTTCATTTTTTTAAGTACTTATATTTATTCATTTAATCTCCTCTCCATTTATAGTATGCCTTTTTAGCCTATCTTTTTTTAATCCTACATGCGTTGTCCCACCACTTTTTTTTTCTCCTTATCTCTATGGCCTAATTACAATTTTCTTCTTTATTATTGCCTCATTCACAATATCTTTAATATCAGACCATGTCTTTTGCACACTAACTATTCCCTCTGTATTCACTTTTCGCAGAGGTTTTCGCCCCCTTGCCTAAATTTTATAATAGCTTCTTGTGACCATGAGAATACTGACTTTTATCTTGTATAACTTTCTGCGCACTATTTATTTCTTTTCTCATTTCGACGGTCATACACAAGGTAAAATGGTCCGAGTCCACCCTCCCCTCTACCTTAAAACATTGTATCCAATCTAGCATGCACCCATCCACCATAATGTAGTCTATCACTGAATTTCCTCTGTCTCCTATATACGTTAACTCCCCCTCTTCATTACTCTCCATCCACCCATTTTAGATAGTGAGCCCTTTATTTTTGATTACTTTAATCACTTGCTCTCCCTCATTACTAATGATTCTATCTTTACTAATCCGGTCTTTTAATTTTCCTGCTTCTACATATAGAAAACTCCCCAAAAAACTCGTTCTCATATCAAAATCTCCCCCTATCACTAAATTCTCCGCCACATCTATATTGTAAGATTCTATACTTTCTCAAATATCACTTAAATCACCAGAATTGTACACCGACCATACATGTACAATTTTTTCAGTTAATTCTTCCTTACACTTTAGTATACCTTCTTCCACGCAAAAGTCAAAATCATTTTTGTTCTCCATCAAGCTTTTTCTTAAACGATTTAAACACCATGTTTTGCACGCCCCTTTTTATGTTACCTACTTGCTGCCACACATTACCATACAAAATCTTTTAACAATTTATTTTTAAAACAAATCCAACTTTTTTTTTCCAGCCACGTTTCGCATAAACTAAGAAAATCATTATTTTCTATAAAATTCCAAAAATCTCTGTTCTTATTCAAAATTCCCGCGCAATTCCAAAATATAAATTTACCCCCCTTTAATGGTTTACTTTTTTCATACTCCTCGCTTCTAACCTGGGCCGTTACAGGAAATTTGTCTGTTAAGTACCTACTGTCTGATCTACTTTTCCTACAATACGCAATGTATTGTCCACTGCCTCTCTCTCCTCCTATTTGTACCACTTGATGTTGAACATAACATTTGTTCATCCTATTTTTACCTTGTGGCTGTTCTTTTTACGAGCCTTAACCCATTTAAATATTTCACATTGTAATTTCTGGCCTTTAAAAGACAAATCGTTTTCGATATCAATTTTTGGGCCTACCAGTATCTTTTTTCTGTGCAAAACCTTTTTTTTTTAAACTATTCAATTTCACAACCACCACATAAGCTACTTTCCTTACTTTCAGTATATAATTTTAAATTTTCGCGCCGCATCTCAATTTTTCCGTCAACAGATTTACTATGCTCCCTTTAACGTCGGAGACTTCTTCCAACACTTTTACTACAATATCATTCTGACGATCGGACCGGTTTTTTTTTAGAGCAATACGCTTTACATTTTTCGCTTTGGACTCCGAGAAGTTTACACCACTTAGCGCCGTGGCCCTGCTTGATCGCGCTGCCTGCTTTGTTACTATCGAAGCCGTTCCGCCCGTTTTATCCGCTACGCCGTGCCACCCCACTCCTGCCCCTCGTATTACAGTCATGCGCGCTATATCTCCCCTGGCCTTTTTTTTGTTTCGGCTTCATTAACAGCTATACTATCTATCCTTTTATCGATTGCCTTTTACCTTCGCGACATATTTTTTATCAAATCTGTTAATTCCGCTATTACTTTTTCGCGCACTGACCTATTCATGTCTATTTTTACTCTTTCTACGCACTTCCTTAAACCTGCAATACTGGACATATCGTCGACTACTACTTTTCTCACTTGATTGTCTAGCGTCGTTTGTGACTTACCACTACTTGTCTCCACCTTTTTGGCCTCCGTTGTTTTTCTGCTCCTCAACTTTGTCGTTGCATCACTTTTCATTTTGTCCTTATTCATTTTAATAGCACTTAATGTCTCTAAACTTAAAGTCTCTACTCGGTATTTTCACCTCCACGGCTTCACGCCCGCTGTATCCCACCTGTTATCTTATCGCTCTAACGTTAATTCACGCACCTGCACTTTTTTACTTACTTTTCGCTTACCAATTATGTACTCCTTATAAACCTTACACAACAATGTCTTCCTTACACTATCAACTAACTATTTGACGCTACCATTCTATTTTTCCAATACTAAAATACGCAATTCACGCCACTTCATACGGAGCCTCTCGCGCGCACATGCTTACTCGTACACAACCACTAACCAAGTCTGGCTTTTATATTTATTTATCATATCATAATACAAATCAAGGTGTAATTTATATTGTGTAAGAATCCCTATAACTACATTCTGCGTAGGGCTATAGTCCTGAAACGACCCCAGAAAATGGCCAATGAATAGAAAACACGATTTTCGGGGGTACAGGCGGATTTGTTTTATCTTTAATCCGTTTTTTCAATCCGTTTTTAATTTCCTACAAAATAAAAAAATTTGCAGTCCAACAAGAAATTCGACCATGATGATTGTCAGAAAATCTAAGAGAGTTACAGCATTGTTTTTATTCTATTTATTCCCAAATTTGTAAAAAGAAAATTTTTTATTTGTCTTGATTCTCATAAAAAGCCATATACATGAGGAATTTTTATATTGAACATTTATATATCTTCGTACATTATATGAGAATTTGATGGGTAGCCAGGCCCCTTGCGGCCCAGCACGGATGCACATGTATGTCACGCCAGCAGATCACATACTCAACCCCTACATCTAAAGACACCAGTATTTTGTAGCTGAATTGTAGTAAATTTGTAGTGAAAGAAAGAATTTGGTAGAACCTACCGATGTCGAGAAATCGTGTGATCTGCTAGTGTGACATCACGCCAGCAGATCACATGCGCATTTCCGCTGATTGAGAGCTCAGAAAAAATTCAAATTATTACGTTATTTTGTAGCTAATTTGTAGTAAATTTGTAGAGGATAAAACGATTTTGTAGAGCCTGCCGATTCCAAAATAATTAATGATTTGCTAGCGTCATATCATGCTGGTAGATCACACGTGCGTACGGGCCGATTCAATGCTCAGAAAAGGATGTAATCAGTATGATATTTTGTAGCTCATTTGTAGTGAACTTTTGGTGAAAGATCTAATTTTGTAGAGCACATAAGTTGCGAGAAATTGGCAGATCTGTCTAATTAATATGCCACCAACGGGTCGGAAATTCGTTTCTGCTCATTTTGGGCTGAAAAAAAATTCTTCAGGGTACTGTATTTTCTAAATTAGAGAAAAAGAATATCTAATGATAAAAATTCTTTTGTCAAGATTACCGATCTTAAATACTTACGCTAGCAGATCACACGTGCTTACGGGCCGATCACGGGCCCGGAAAAGAGTTTAATTAGCACGACATTTTGTAGCTAATTTGTAGTAAACTTGTACGGACCTTGCATAAATTTTCCAAATCTATTAGGAATGTTTTTTTTTATTCTTTATACAAATAGAAACTGACGACAATAGAGCGCAATAAAGTTACCTGGTGACGTTATACCTGTAGTGGATTTTATAATCCTGTAATACAGGTATAACGTCATACGGCCCTTACTCCTCTATCTCTGTCAAGTAAAGTTGATGTAAAAAAAGGAGAAAAATATTTTTTTATTTTTTTCATAATTTATCGGACGGACCCAATGGAATTTATCATTCAAGAACCCTATTAATTTTGTAGAGCCTACCGATGCTGAGGAATCGTCTGATCAGTGAAAGTGACGTGGCACCGATGAATAAAAGTTTCGTTTCTGCCTCATTCAGGCTCAAAAAAAAACTCACAATTATACTTTCGATTCTATCAAAATACAGTTTTATTTTTGTCTTCGATGCTAAAGAAACACGTGCTATGACCTAAATTGCGTTTGTCGTATTTTATAATTATTTAATGTATCAACAATAAGAAAATATTGAGAATCAAACTTTACATTATTGGTACCTTGAAATGTAAAAATAAAGTAAGATTTCCTCATATATCGACAGCTCGGAAGAGAAAAAGTGTACCCCACGTATATTAAGGAGGCTCTCCAGCATATATATAGCACTAATTATAGCGCTGTCGTTGAAAACTTAAAACTGAAGATGATTGTTATATCGGAAAGGGTGTACTTTATAAGTGAGAAAAAAATTATCTCATGAAATTTCCTATATCGCATGTTTGTATGTCAATTTTTAGAATTATTCTCGTAAAAAATGACTTTCTCATCGGTTTTTCATTCGAATGTATATGCATATAGAGATTGGCACGATGTAGGGTACTTGGAAGTGATAAATACTATTCTATGATTTGCAGCTAATTTGTAGTAAATTTGTAGTATTATGGAACTTACTTTTGTATAAAAACCATTATGATTGCACAAGTAAGTCCATATTTTCAAGTAATCCTCTTCTATCATTTCTATTTGGTTCATTTTCTGAGACGATTTAAAATTTTGTACGTCCATGAAGGTCAATATTCGAATTACCATCATTCTACATTTACTCTGTACAGACGATGATTCAACAGTATAATTTAAATTTTTGTAAGTTTTAAAATCTTGATACTCTATTATGTCATGATGACCTGAATTCATATTTGCCGAAAAAAGTAATGTTATTTTAAAATTAATTTCTGAGTTACTAAAAATAATAATACTATTTTGAGTGTCAAAAGAAACATCTACGTTATTATCAGATATTTAGTGAAACTGTCAATCTCAATTCATGTTCCATGTATACAACTGTTAGACATAACATTACACTAAACAAGACTGTCCTGACTCTTTTAATACTAATCATTTCCTAGAATAAAAAAATTATATTATTCCTAATTGTTAGACAATATTTTCAATCATTAAAGAAGAAACATAAGAACAAAAATTTAAATTATTGTATGAAAGAATAAAAAAGGATCTAAATAAAAAAAAATGCTGTCGGATTCGGGGAGTGAAACACTACACTAATGATTCTGTTTGTATGAAAAAACTTCAAATAATTTGCATACATCACAGCCAATTGTCCGAATAGGTCTGAATTTTTTTAAAAATTTAAATCATTATTTTATGAATATACGAACAAAAAAAATGGATGATCGTGTTGTATAATATTAGCACGCCTTCTTGTGAGCACCGTGTAATTGATTTCCTCTTTCAGAAATACCGGGAAAACGGTTATTTTCGGCCTTTTTTCTTCCTTTTCGAGATAAAGTCGTTTTTTATATTATTAAGGTTATGTTTAAAATGAATTAACGTCCAATTGAATTGGGTATACCTGTATTAATTTTTTGAACGTACCCTATTTTTTTTACATATTTTAGTCCTATATTTTTATGAATATACAGTCAAAGCACAGGGATTGAGGTCATGTTATTTGATCGGTACACCTCTCCATTTATTCACCACGTAATTAAATTCTCCTCTGGGAAACTCGCAAAAATATGTTATTTTCGGTCTATCTTACTTCCCCTTCAAGATACAGCCAATATCCATTTTTTGTGAGTTTTTTTTCGAATGATACTACTTCAAATTTATTTGTGTGTACCTGTAAACATTTTTTCAACGTACCCAAATTTTGTTGGAAATCTTCGACCGTTTTTTATGAATTCATAGTCAAAATCTCAGAACTTGCAGATATATTATTTGATCGGCACACCTCTATTTACTTACCACGTTATTAATTTTCCGTTTAGGATACCAGCGAAAATTGTATTTATTGGCCTATCTTGCTTCTCCTTCAAGATACAGCCATTTTTCGTTTAAGGTTGTGTTTTTTTATCAAACAACCGGAAATAAAGTTATGTACATCTGTACCAATTTTATGAACGGGACAGACTTTTGTTTAAAAGCTACCCTCATTGCTTTATTAATACATAGCTGCAATAGGGGTTAGTGGTTGTGTAAGAATGAGCATGTGCGCGGGAGAGGCTCCGTATAAAGTGGCGTGAATAGCGTATTTTCGTATAAAAAAATAGAATGGTAGCGTTAAATAGTTAGTTGATAGTGTAAGGAAGGAGTTGTGTAATGTTCATAAGGAGTACATAATTTGTAAGCGAAAAAGTAGGTAGAAAAGTGCAGGTGCGTGAATCAAGGTTGGGGCGATAGGATAACAGGCGGGACACAGCGTGCGTGAAGCCGTTGAGTTGAAAATACAGAGTAGAGACTTTAAGTTTAGAGACATTAAGTGCTATTAAAATGAATAAGAACAAAATCGAAAGTGATGCAACGTCAGAGTTGAGGAGCGGTAAAACAATGGAGGCAAAGGCGGTGAAAAAAAGTAGTGATAAGTCACAAACGACGTTGGACAATCTAGTCAGAAAAGTAGTAGTCGAAGATATGTCAAGTATTGCAGGTTTAAGGGAGTGCGTAGAAAGATTAAAAATAGACATAGATAGGCCAGTGCGTGAAAAAGGGGGAACAGAAAAATTAAAAGCGGAATTAAAAGATTTAATAAAAGATATGTCGCAAAGGTTAGAGGCAATCGAAGAAAAGGATAGAGAGTATAGCTGCAGGCAGCACAATCGAGTAGGGCCACGGCAGTAAAGGGTATCAACTTTTCGGAGTCCGAAGCGAGAAATATAAAGCGTATCGCTTAAAAAAAAGACCGGACAGACCGTCAGAATTATATTGTCGTAAAAGGGTTAGGAGAAGTTTTCGACGTTAAAGAGAGCATAGTAAATCTGTTGACGGAAAAGTTAAAATACGGCGCGAACATTCAAAATCATATACTGAAAGTGAGGAAAGTAGCTCATGCAGTGGTTAAAATTAAATAGTTTTTAAAAAAAAGAGGTTTTGCAAAAAAAAAATATATTGGTAGGCACGAAAAATTTATATAAAAACGATTTGTGTTTTTACGACAGAAAATTACAAGGTGAAATATTCAAATGAGCTAAGGCTCGTAGAGAGAACGGTCATAAGGTGAAAATAGGATACGAAAAAGTTCTGTTCAACAAAGAGTAGTACAAATGGGAGGGAAGAGAGCAGTGAAAAAGAAAATGCGTGGTGTAGGAAGACTAGATCAGACAGTAGGTAATCAACAAACAAATATTCAGTAACGGCTCAGGTTAGGAGCAAGGAGTATGAAAGAAGCCATTAAAGGGGAATAAATTTATATTTTGGAATTGCGCGAGAATTTTGAATGAGGATGGGGATTTTTGGAATTTTATGGAAAACAATGATTTTGTTAGTTTATGCGAAACATGGCTGGAAGAAAAAAGTTGGATTTATTTTAAGATAAATTGTCAAAATATTGTGTATAAAAAAGTGTGGCAGCAAGTAGGTAACATAAAAAGGGGCGAGCAAAAGGTGGTTTTTTTGAAAGGTTTAAGGAAAAGCTGGATGGAGAACAAAAATGATTTTGACTTTAGCGTGGAAGAAGTTATAGTAAAGTGTAAAGTAAAAATAAATATAAAAATTATGGAAATGGAATTTGATGCTAATGTGTATAAAAGCAATTTAATATGATTTATCATCATACTAGTAGGCACATATAGATGGGGGTACTACACAGAGCACTCTCAGCCCATCCATGTCCTTTTATCCATAATAAATAATA
>JAPYYV010013489.1:0-17898 GCA_030522625.1 Copidosoma aretas
ACAAACTACTATTGATGCGGTCTTTATTAGACATTTAAATAGATTCGAATCCAAATTGTTCGTTTCTTACTTCAGCTACCATAAACCTATTGTATCAGTATTTGATATTGTCGATGATGATGCTGGTAATGATGATGGTGAAAGACTAGTTAAAATTTTTAATGTAAAATATTTGTTATAGCTCTGAAGTGTTAAATTTTGTATGTAATGTATATTGTCATGCTTGTGTACGATAGCGCAATAAATAAATATTATATTTTACCACATAAATGATAGTACTTTTATACTGATAATAAAGCAATTTGTGCGAGTTTTCACTTCTGCCGGCACTTCCGGAGTGCTTGTTTTTTTTTCTTCTTGTGTCAGATGTTGACGGAATTCACTTTTGTTATTCTACTTAGCGCTTCGTATATAAGGTCTAATTTTATGGTTTTGACAATCATACAATAATTTTTGTTTTGAATTTTGTTTGTGTTCTTCTCTTTTTTTTCTTAATCAGGCACGTTATTATTACTATTATCATTTATATATTTTTTCTTGAAGAATAAACATTATTTTTAAATTGAAAATTGTGTAATTTTAAGTAGTCGCCAAATTTTTAATAAATATTCTGGTTGTTTAGGGAACAAATTTTTTTTCTGCTTTGCTAAATTTGTTTCGAACGCGATCAGGTATTTACAGTGTAAATTAGTAACACTTACGCACGCACGTCACTTTGAATATATTAAGGGTTAAGCGAAGAAAAAAAAAGAGTGTAATTACATACACTATGTTCTTATTGTATATTTTTTTTCGTAGTTAAAGGAGTTTTTTCATCATACTAATTTACGCTAGTTTTTCCGTCTTATTATTTATCCATCTTATTTTAGCATGCATATATTTCGTTAATATTTATTATTAATTTTGTGTAGTTATGACGTGAGAAAAAAGAAATAGAATAAATTTCCTTTTTCCTTAACTTTGCCAGGGATCGTGAAATATTTATCTGTATGTTTATAAAAGATTTCTGTATTTTAATGTACTTACCATGTAATAGCTATCCAAATGGCTAATAGTGCTACACCGGACCGCATTTTTTCTTCCTGAGATCTGTATGTCGATCTCCTTCAGCTTCCTCTTTTTCCCTCTCGTGCCAGGCGTTGGAGTCCGATCTCTGTTGTGCTCTGTTTCTCTTCGTTGCCCTAGGGGTCTCTCGCTGGCTTGGCTTTGCGTTGTCTTTTTTTTCTATACTTCTCTGACCTTAATTATTTGGTCTTTCGTTCGAAAAAAACCTTTTTCTTTGTGCTTGCACTTACTTTTTGTCTCGCGGTACTACGCTGTGTGCGCTTTTTAACTGATCTCGCTTTTGACACCAAAATTGTCCTGTTACGTGGGTTTGTGGTCGGTTGCATGAACGCGAAATAAGCACGCAGTGAGGACTATTACCTTCTTTTTATTAATCTTTATGACTGAGGGAAGAGCCAAGAGTAGTGCGGTAACTTGGAGGTACGTCTGCCTATCTCGAGAGCCCCAAATCTTCTTTTTCTCTAGTCTCTGACCCGACTCAAGAGTTCCGCTTCTCCTCTCTCTTGGTAATACGTCCCTTTCTGGGGTGGTGGGGCGCGTACGTATTGGTATGCTATGTATACCGTACGCCACAGCACCAAAAGGAGAACAAAACTTGACTTTTGGTAGATTTTAAATTTATAATCTGACGATTTTTTTTAAAATAATGAAATTTATTACCACTATATAAAAGTATCAGGGATCAATAGAAATTTTGAATCTCAGCACATCAAACTCACCTCACTATTTATTATTGTTGTAGGTAATTTTTATGGAGATCAGACTATACTTGTAAACATTAATATATTACGTACATACATTCTACCGAAGTTTCTAATAAAAATACTCAGTAGTCTGAGTGACCCTACTCGTACGTCTGTCTTGACTTTATCTATCTCTGTCTCTCTCTCTCTCTCTCTCTCTCTCTCTCTCTCTCTCTCTCTCTCCCTCTCTCTCTCCCTCTCCCTCCCTCCCCCCCTCCCCCCCTCCCCTCCCCCCCTCTCCTCCCCCCCCTCCCCCCCCCCGCCCCTCCCCACACCTTTTACACATATTTTTGTTTCTGTACACCATTGTACTCAATCATTGTACCAAATTAAATGGCCAAACGGGTAGACTCCCGAAACCTACATAAATATTTTTTAATCTTATCTCTCACAGTCAAGACAGGCAAGAGAGCACAAGTCACTGACCGAGGGGCTTGTGATCAGGATGGTCTCAGCTTTGGTCGTCTTAAGAATCTCACCGCCAACACTATTTTTGGAGACGGTGGTGATAGTTAGTTGTACTGTCGGGCTCTGTGGCCACACGAGGTATACAGTCTATTGACAAGAGCCAGAATGGAAGACTAGGGACCTTGCATAAAATCTTCTTTTTAATTCCATTTTGCTCGTCAGGTAGATTAACGAAAAACATTTATCACGTATTTTTTTTTATGTATAGAAAAAAAAATGTCGGATATGGAGTACATCAAAGTTTAGGAGTTGGCGTGAATTTCGTTCTAAGGTATTCATGTAGGTTCTACCTTCGTACTGACCAAAACTTCGGAAATAAAATTCTTGCATATAGTTTTTAATATCTAAAAGTAAATAAAAATAGTTTGGATGGAATACATTCGTATAATTGTGTTAACGAGTTTGCCAAATGTCCATAAATGTCGCCAAAAAAAGTTTTTGCGGTTGACAAGAAAAAAAAAATATTCGAACAAGCTATAGGTTTTTCATGTTTTCAATAAAAAAAAGCATAAAATTAATCAGCCCAGCGGTTCCTTCGCAAAGTGCATTCAACCACTTGATTAGCACTTTTTTAAAAAGTAGTTATAGTAGTTTTGACAAATCGCTGCTTTTTACAATTTGTGTATGATTTTTATGCACCGATTACTGCATAGTAACGTCACTCACCCCCCACTCCCGAACATTGACGAACTCTACCCCCTGACGGACCAAATTGATTTAAAAAAAAAAAAATTCCCATGCAAGATACCTATTAAGGCTCAACTACGCTTGAACATACATTAGAGATTGTGTGGTCTACATGCGTCCTACAACGAGGGATCTGCCTATTCAAATTAGCTCCGTAGATGATTTTACTTTTTTAGTACCTCGTTCCCTCGGAAAATAGCCGAAAATGTAATATTACTCTCTGCTCAACACCATCAGGGACACATTACTGTTGCGCATGCGAATGTTAAGAGACTTGCGAATATCAGTCACATTAATTTAATTCAAGAATTTATGCATGCAAGAAAATTAGATACTTTCGCAGTATCTGAAACCTTTCTTGACTCTTTAGAATCTGACAGCGTTGTGGCCCTGGAAGGTTATTCGTCTCATCATGCTATTGCATCCGTCACCGTAGAAACCACTGCGATTCTCTTCGTGGTAGTATATGAACGTCCTAAGTAACATTCTTCTATTTCATTCTTCGATGAGCTGGCCGTCTTCCTGCCTATCTACGATCACGCTATTATCACTGGCGACTTTAACATTAATTCAACCCATGATGCTACCAACATTCAAGATGAACATTCTATTTTTAATTGAATCACCCTCAACCTATTATCAACTTTGGAAAGATCTACCTGTGCAGTCATGGTTGAACTTGTTTTTCATTAAACAGAAAGACAAACTTATACAGTATCAGAAGTCGGAATCACCGTTTATTAGTGGTACTGATTGAATAAAAATACAGTACAAGGTTTCTTTGAAAAGGATAGAAATTATTATATGCCAAAGAGATCTTAAGCATGCATCAGAGATCAAAACGCACTACATAGCTCTATCGAGCAGAGTTTGGATGACCTAAGACAAAGGATTTCGACGGACACCGTGCGCGCCGATATTAATCAAGTAGTTTCAGACCTGTCATTATGTGTCCTAGGTTTATTCAACACTCACGCGCCTATAAAGCAATTCGTTATATCCTCCGGACGGATACCTTGAGTCACACCAGCTATCCAACGTGCAATGCGTGTCACGGACAGGCTATACAAAAAAAAACAAAAGTGATTAAGTTTAGTGAAGACTTCGAGGAGTACACAGCTCTTCGTGCGCGGATTTCGAACACATCACATCTCTCTTTCTCTCTCTCTCTTTCGTTCAAATCGTTGCTATGGCAGTCGCTCTTATAACTTAATGGGAAATATTAGCAGGATAGAATACTCAAAGAAGGTCCAGTCATCTAATGAAGCACTTGTTTGGTCTTGCACACACTGTGTCTTTGGCCCTCAAACTCTTTCCATGCTGCCATCCCTCCAACTGATCCAATCAACCATCGGGCCAAACCGCTCCGAATTCGATCGGCCATCTACATTGCAACCACGGTACACTAGACTCACTGCGTTTAACAGTGGACACGACAAGGCGAGTGGGTGTGCCTTTCTTAGCGCTAGTCATTGTTTAATTAAGGATCGCACTTTAAATGATTACATCTACCCAAGTCAGGCATAGTTACTTTACGAGAGAAGAAAATCATTAGTTATAATTGAATAAATAATGTAGTAACAATATAAGTTAACAACTAGGTTACTTGATGTTTGTTCTTTATATAACTTTGAGAGAAAGAGCGCATTTTTTATGTTTTTGATTTTTGCTTGGATTTTTGCTTGGATTTTTGCTTGTATATGAATTTATCAAGTTTGTTGTATTAATTTATTTTGTACTTCTTGCTAGCCTGATAGGGTTCTACCCCAAGGCTTAATAAATAAACCATCAATCAAACCATCTTTCTCTCTCTCTCTCTCTCTCTCTCTCTCTCTCTCTCTCTCTCTCTCCCTCTCTCTCTCTCTCTCCTCTCTCTCTCTCTCTCTCTCTCTCTCTCTCTCTCTCTCTCTCTCTCTCTCTCTCTCGTGGGAGACAAGTGCGTATTGACAATTCATCACTCGCAAATATTACAGTTAGAGCTTGCAACATCCCATTGTCCGAAAATATTAAAAACTTGGGAGTTACTTTCAGCGAAGATTTGTCATGGAATGCGCACGTCTCTGGAGTTTGTGCTAGAGTACATAGGGTGCTGCACCGGTTGCGGTATAAGGGTGGATCACTGTCTAGCCGGCTTCGTGGACTTCTTGCGCGTGCGTTGATCCTGCCACATTTTGATTACTGTTGCTTGGTATACGCAGATCATTCAGGTTATCTTGATGTTAAATTGCAGCGCTTTATGAATAGAGTAGTGCGTTATATTTATTACTGATGGCGAGATGCGACTCTTGTACCATATTACAAGAGATTAGGATGGCTTGCGTTGCCAAAGCGTAGACAGTACTTTCTTGGGCTAACCATGTACCGCACCCTAACTACGGGCAGGCCAGACTACATTAAATCACTATTTCCTGAGACAGGTGATCTTCGAAGATCGGCTCGCAATGCTCCTACACTACTTTACAGGCCTTTCGCCAATACCCTTACATATATGCATTCATTCACGATTTTAGCGCTGCAATCATGGGAGACGCTGCCTTTTGTTATAAGAATGAAAGCCACACCAGCCTCTTTTAAGCAAGCCTTTTACTAGTAAATTTTTGCTTGTAAATAACGGTCTTACAGTGAAATTCTTTGTTGTAAAATACTTACTTGAAGATTGATTCTTTGTATATATTTTAACTTTGTACAGCGATTTTTTACAACCTTTGCATATGTCCTGCTCTTATATTTGTGTATGTGTGTACGTGTGTATGTATGTATGCTGCACGATGTGCTCTATTCGAAAAAGGTTACATTGTATTTTCGGCCTGATTACAAATGCTCTTTGTGATGCTCCGTGAGTATATGATCGGTAGTCCTTAGGGTTTCTGCTGATCATTTGCTGACGGGGTAAAGCATGTATCACTTGCTGTGAAACGTTGCATTGTATTTTAACTTTGTACAGCGAGCTTTTACGAGCCTTTGCATTTGTCCTGTCCTTATATTTGTGTATGTGTGTGCGTGTGTATGCATGTATGTTGCACGATGGGCTCCATACGAAAATGGTTACTGGTAAAATATGTATCACTAGCTGTGAAATGTTGCGTTGTACTCTATTTGAAAATGAAATTGTTCTATATGAACGAGTGCTTAAACATATTAATGTAAGGCTGTATCATTTAAATTCGCTGTATACTACTTGTGATATTTTATGCAAAATTGTATTTTTCATACACGGAAGTATTGTTTCCTGTATGTTTGTATAACTTTGTTATTTGGGCCCTCGTGTCCATGGCATAATAAACATGGTTTCTATCTATCTATCTCTCTCTCTCTCTCTCTCTCTCTCTCTCTCTCTCTCTCTATACATATTTACAAGTCTGCGCTGCAGCGGCTCCGTCGCGCTCAAAGACAGCCGTGAGCGCAGCCACATGATCAAGGGACCTCTTGGACTTTTTCTACAACACAAGTCTCACTAATACCCGTTTGCCGAACGTCTCGACAGTTTACAATTCTATCAAATGTATTTTACATCCTAGAACGCTGTGGCACTCGCAACCTTTTCACACTCCGACCCCGAGCAGCACGACACTCTCGCGCCCCAGGAGGGTCACGACACGTCCGTAGAACTAGGTGTCGGTCTGACACGAGTCTCTTCGTCCTCCCCTGCATGTCAAGCTCATACACACTGCTGCCCTGCTCCGCTACGCCACCCGGCATGTTCTCGTGCCGCTGAGCTTGTCAGGTACCCACCTGCTGCCCAAACCTTGCCTCAGTGTGCGTCGAACACTTGTCTTCGTACTCGCATTCTACTGCAACGACCTGTTCACAGCATACGCACACACTCTCGTTCTCCCTCTCTCTCTCTCACCACCGAAGGTCGATGAGCAAAAAGGTACGGCACTCCCGTCCGCGGCTCGCTCTGTGTCTGCCGACTCTTTCACACTCTTTCTTTCTTTTTTTTTCTCTCTTCTTCTGACGCCCTCGACTCGGCTCTACCTCCCAATCAGCCACACGCCGATGCCCCTACGTCCTGCCTCTGTCTATGGCGTCGATACTCCAGCCCACATTATCCTAAACAAAGACACTGTATCTTGTTCAACCTGGAAGTGAGAACGAGTCTCGTATCGACAAGAGCTGGACCATGATCTTCCCGCTGTCTTGCGGCTCGAGTTCTCGGCTCCGTCCCAGTGACTCCTGTCGCGCCGTTGTTCCTTATTCCCGTCGCGATCGCCTTACCGCCTGCTGGGCTGCAGGTTGGCAGCTGGTCCTTGACTAGGCTCACACGTCAACCTCGACGTATGAGCTCGCAAAATTTTGATCTCTCTCTCTCTCTCTCTCTCTCTCTCTCTCTCTCTCTCTCTCTCTCCTGACCACTCTCCAACAGAACTCCAGCTCTCTTTCGCTCTCCCTCGCCGCCCGATACAAAACCGCATTCGTGCCAGCACTCGTCTCTCCCTTTGTACGGTGCGCATTTCTTCCGTGGTTCTCGTTCTCTTTTTTTCTCTAGTCTGCCGACGTTCCCACTGCAACGTTTACATAAGCTTATCTCTGAGTCAATTCTGCCGTGCTGCCGTCTTCTTACTGCTTAGTCGACACCTCGGCCTCCAGTTATACAGCATAATAACAAAGAAGACCAACATTTAGTTACCGTTGTACCTTCAATACGAGTATCTGTCGTGAGAGTGGAGACATTGCAGTGACGGATGAGAAAATCAGCTCTGTTATCTTTGACCTGTTACAATTCATATATTTAATAAAAGAGTCGAGTCGCTGTAATGTGTTAAAAAGTCTATTCATGCGTCTGTTCAACCATAAATTTATAACGTAACGTAATGCGGACCCTTTTACTATTTTGACTTGCGTGTGAGAAACTGGCTCGATATGTAACACAAGTTTTCAAAAGTTTGTGAAAGGTAGTCCGCGGTGCTTTTTCTATTTTTTATTCTGTGTCTGTGTATGTTATGTTATCTTTATCTTTATGTTTTATTTATGTTTTATTGTATTTCACGTCTTCATTAATGAAGCCTAAGAAGGTCGACACACCAGTCGCTAAAACGTTGCATGAAAAAGAGTGTTTTCATTCAAATGTTGCTTTAAAAGATACTATATTACTGGATCTAATAAAGCAGTTTAACAATGACCTTCATTATTTCTTATCTTTATGACTCTCCTGACACATTATTTTTTGCTGACATTGGTAGAACCATGAATTGCTGTACTATATAAATTTGTTTTTTTTTGGATGCAATGTTCCACGAAAATTACATGTCTGGCCTGGACGTTGATAAATATGCTTTATAGTTGACTGAACAAAATATCAAGCAAAACCGAAATTGAAATCCAAATTTCTCTCATCTTGTATTTCATCAAGAACTGAAGGGCAATAGTAATCGTGAGGCACAGGTATACCAGTGTTAAGTACTGGATTCAAACCTAACGCTTGACGCAGAAATAAGTCAGGGAACATGTATTTTTTGTTGGCATTCTCTGGTATCGGGATTTCAAGATATCCACTAACAGATCTAGACAGCGGGAAAGAGGGTGGTAGAAACCCAGTGCTTATAGCTAACACATCCTTTATGTTACTCCTCCATTTACAACAACGTTCTCGATCGTTGCATTTAACGATCTATGGTTATGATTATAAAAAAAATACAGTAAACGTGAGACTAATAATTCATGAATGTTGAGTAGTTTCTGTCACAAATGTGCATCTCTCCGGGGCCGTCCCTGGGCCCGAAGGCGCTTGTGAAGCAACGTCCGAGACCATTAGGACCGCCCTGCCGGATGCACATAAGTGGCAAACACTTTTTTCCCTACTCAGGGCACACCAGCCTTTTAAAAACGCCCAAAGTGGGAACAAATATTGAAATAATATTAATTTATATAAATATATAAAAATGAAATATATAAATAGTTAACCATATACAAATGATGAATGTGTTCACCACTCATGTGCATTCGGCCAGGGCAGGGCCAACGTTTCTGCGGGCGTTGCTTCGCAACAGAATAGCTAAAATCAGCTTTAGGTATGACCTACATGTGACTCAAAAACTACTAAGTCTACTTTTAACTTACAGTAACTTGGCATGATTGAAATTTGAAACTATTTGTAAATTAACTATTATGTTGCTACAGAGAAACGAAGAATTTGAAAAATATTAAAAAACATTATTTTTCAACCGTTTTTAATAGAAAAAAAAAAATGAGATGGTTTTTGGACTGTTTTTGGCTGGCAGAACCTTTAAACGTAATCGTACAGTTCCTGTTTTGTCGGTATGTTAAAATTAAGCAAACGAAATTATTACAACAGGTTTACTATGAAAATTCTATTGTCAGAAAAGTTACCGGAAAGAAAATCAGGCCAGGCTAAAATGACTAAAGACCCAGCAGTTGCAAGGCAAAAACAACTCAAAACTGTTTTCGATAGATTTGAGTAAAATTAATAGTTGTACTTGCAATCTCACCTCTCTTGATGCAAATCATGATTATTGCAGAGAAAATGTATTCTCAAGCAGGGAGCACCATTATTATTACAATTATCGTCAGTACATTTTTTTTAGTAGTTTACCACAGCTTAGTTCGACTAACACTACTCTTCCGAGACATGAAAACGTCACTACGACGTCGAACTTACCTAATATTGATGTGCCCTACTTCAATGTTCACAGAGCTGAGTGGCAAAACATTAAAGAAGTACTTGCGTTCGTGCACGATCCAGCTAAAATCTCACTAATCACGAATCACCATTATTTGCGAGCTCATGTAGCAAGAAAAGCTACTAAGCTAATATAAATTTGTCTTTAACTGCAGAATAATTTGTAGACTTAGACTGCCCTCAACGAGTATCATGACAACAAACACCGGTTATTCAGCGGTTATGTCAGCTCTATCTTAAGGTTGCTTATTACACCTATACAGCACATATTTTTAATATTTTATCATAAATGTTTGATTAATAGTTATGAGAAGTGTCACATATCCTGACAATAATTTCGCTAGTGCTATATATCATGAGATTTTTTTCATAATGTTTTGTTGTTAAATTTTTCAGATACCGAGGCTTGAAAAAAAATTCATCAAATTACCTTTGGGGCTTATTCTCTTCCTTAAATGAATCCATTGGAAGGCAGCACAGAAAAACTTGCAATAACTTTAATAGGTTTTCCAAAAAATTCAATTGTTAACTCATTTCTCGTATTTCTGTATAAACAACTTAATCCTCTGGAAAATCTATCTGAGTTTTTGCAATTGTTTCCGTTATGACTCCCAATAAATCTGTTCAAGGATCTGAATGAGCCAAAAATTTGAGAAATAGATACAAATTAAAAAAGATTAAAGTAATTTCAAAAATTTTTTCTGAAGCCTCGGTACTTATCTAAAAAAAAAATAATAACAAAATTTTCATGAAAAAAATCGCATGATTTTTAGCAGTAGCTATCTTATTGTCCGGTTAAATCACACTTCTTATCAGTTTTAATAAACATTTACAATAAAATATTAAAATATGTGCTGTACAGGGGTAGAAGCCACCTTAAAGGCCAATCGTAAGAAAAATGGTTCTGCTAGTGAGCTTAAAATTTTGATGAGCGAGACCGTCCAGACGCTTGATGCATTAGAAGCTCTGAATAGACAAGAGCAAGGCTGCGGCGATTTTTTTAACTGTTATAGTTTCCAATAAACTAGACTACGGAATTGCTAAGGACTGGTACAAGCTCCCTGGTTCTTGGACTAAGCCTCCAAATTAGACGCAATTTATGGAATTCCTTTATTCCTTATTAATTACGCTAGAGTCATATACTCCAAGATTGAAATGACTTCCTAATGTTCACCTACAAATTCATATGAAACATCCATTTTAGCTATGCAGCAGACTAATGCCATCAGAGCTAAACCTATGTGTCTCTAGTGTAACTTGGATCATAGTATAAGTAATTGCGATACCTTCAAGTCAACAAATTGGAAGGAAAAAAGAGACTTGTATTAAAGGCCAACCTTTGTCTGAATCGCTTAGGCTTTCATGCCACTAAGGCATGTCAAAAAAAAACCCTGCAACATATGCAAACAATAGCATCATACGTGAATGCACCCTAAAACACAAATGAATAATTCTACCCATAAGGAATCAGACTCGTTAGGCACAACAGTTTATTAGTTAGTTTCAACTACTTGCACTGTGCCTCATACTCAGCTTGTACACTTAAGAACAAGTTGGTTGCGAGTACTCAGCAGTGGTCGGCAGAAGTATTCTTAGAAAGGTTAGTTGCTCTTACCGATTAAGACAGTAGTTTTTACCGAACTTTTTAGTAACTTCTACTGCATGTACCTTGTCTGCTATACGCGGCAGTTACGACCGACATCTGTTAAAACCCCTGACGGATACCACAGTTACTAACACTAATCAGTTAAATGTACCGTCCTTGTCAACGATACCAACCGATTATTTTTGTCTACTCTTAGCTACTGCTAGAGTACACAACGTATATTAGTGAGAGCTTTTGTCGATCCATGCTCGCAAGTATCGATAATTATAAATATTGCAGATATCAAACCATTTATTTTTCTCTTTGTTAATTTATTACGTGACTGTATGTTATCCACTCTGTTTCTTTCCTTATTGATATGCCGCCCTTCTACTCGTAAAACCTTTGCGCTTCTACGATTTCTATCTTTTGACTAACATTTAAGCTTTTCAACTGGCTAGCCTGTTCTTCGTACTTGGCTTGAAAAGTTGATAAAAGCTAGCGAGTTATTACCAAGAAGAAGCTGTCTTGATGAATAAAATTTATGGGGATGATGTCTAGAAGTTTAATTAAGTCAACTGAAAAAAAAGATCAACTTTTGAAGGTCATTTCATTATCTGAGATTTCTCTTGGATAATGTTCTTCAAATAATTCTAGTTAATTTACTCAGTTTACTTTCAAACCTTCGCCATCTTTTCCCTTGAGTAAAAGTGACTCTCGAGTGAAAGTATTAAGTATTGTCTGGTACTGGTATCCTATGAATGATGCCTTCAGTTTTCAAAATGGATCTCTCTTAGTGCAAGGATTGTGAACTAAAAGACCTTTACTTTCTCAGAAAGCCAGACTATATGATACACTTGGTTGGCTAGGTCCTGTCATCTTTTTTGCTAAAACCCTTGTGCAATGTTTCTGGCTTATTACTCTTGATTAGAATTCATTAGTACCAGCAAATTTATTGCAGGATTAGCTTTGTTGGGTTCGAAATATCCAATTGTTGAATCAAATTAAAAGCCTGCGTTGGAGTTCTTCCCAGCAGCTTAAGGTGGCTCTAGTGCCTAGTGCCGTACCTAGTGTGTGCATAAACAGTGCGGAGCAAGCGGTTGTGTTCAACCTGCTAGAACTCACGGGAGTGTTTATTAATCATCACCAAAATAAACAAAAATATTCCTTAGGTGATTAAGTTTTTTACAGTTTTTGAAAAAATCTTAAACGCATTTTCATTTAAGCAGGAAACAATGATAACCTCAAAATGCACGGAATTCCCTATTTCAATCGAGAAAAGTCTGTTACAAATGGTTCAAATCCCAAATTTTTCTTAACAGTATTGTCACATCACCCCTTACTAATATTATTACAAAGTTTCAGGTCAAAATATTAAGTAAAAAATATTCCATTTGCAATTTTGTAAAACAAGGTTTTTTTTTGTTTACATTTTCATTTACAACATTAAAAATCAAACTTTGATCTCGGTGCCCTAAAGTGCTAATCGATTCTACGTCTCAAGCTTTTATTTGAAATCTGATTCGATTGGATTGTGTTTTTTATTTGTAAGTAATCGGCTGATCAAGATAAGAAAATATTGTTGCTACTCTCGTTTACACTTGTTTCACTTAAGCAGAAATTTCATCCTCCAAATATATCAGCCATATCCTCTGATTACTTCACAATCAAAAATACAATCCAAGCAAAGTAAATATTAAACGAAAGCCTATGTGACGTATAATCGATTAGCACTTTAGAGCTTTGAGATCAACGTTTGATTTTTAAAGCTATAAATGAAAATGTAAACGAAAAAACACGTCGTTGCTCTAGACTGTTTTACGAAATTTCATCTGGAATCATTTTTCCTCGATATTTTGACCTGAAACTTTGCAATAATGCTATTAAGGGGTGATTTAATAATAGTTTCTAATTCGGTCTGATTCTATTTCCATGGATTAATAAAACTTTTTCGCTTCACTATTCAAGACACTACAATATTTATTCGACTACAGCGTGTAGCACACTGAACATATTTATCATACATCTCGTCGAAAACATCACACTGAGTTTTTTTTTTCACTCGTAGGTATAAATACGTATACTGTCTGTGTATGTATAAAAACTGTCATAACACCATTATACTACCGGTAAATATAATCTCACAGCCATAACTCTCTCATAATCTCGCAGCAGTGATGCATGTAGTACTGCCCATCGACGTTCTTCAAAATAAATTAATAAAAATGCTGGATCAAAATTCGATCGAGCCTTAGCATGGTCATTGTATGTTCGCCATGCCAATTCCTCGTACACTATTTCCCTGCGCCACATCCTTTGAAAATCAGCAAATGCAAGGACGTATCTTTAATAGTAACGATATTGCGTCTAGTACAATATCACTTGCACCTTACATTTGGCACTGACGTTCTCTCAAACGGTTAATCGCGCAATCGACGAAAGGTCTGCATTTCGAAAAATTCACAAACTACCGGTGGTACAGCAGCTTCTTCGATTACTTCGATGGTTTGTTCGCTTGTGGGCGAGCCTTCTAAAGCGTAGTCGGTCTCGGTCGAAACATTTTTGTACTGACTTATTTCTATTAATATTATAAAATTTCCTGGTTTTACCAACAAATTCGCAAAGTCAGCACTCCGTAAGACAAAAGGTTTCATTTCTTCCCCTTCCATTGCCTACGTTAATGATAATATGTGCTTTGTAAAAAATTTACACGAGAGAAAGAGTCAAGATAATTCTATTTTGCCGACCAATGTCCGTCAGTTGTTTATAAAAAAATGTAAAACAATATTCGTCGGATTTTTTGCTGACATCTATCGCTCAGCTTCCCTGGCAAACAAATTATTCTGATGAATTGTTTTAATCTTTCGTGGAAATGAATACAACAAATTGTTTCGAAATCCTCCTGATGTTGTATTACATTCTTCACGCGACTGATTAACTGCCACCTCTACCATCGTAGGGGAAGAACGGATCGTGCAACATACGATTTCCTCCGTCAATGGTACTGCGTCATACAGACGTTACTTATAAAAGATTTTCCGTGAGTCACGAGTACACAGAATTCTCTGTTTATTTAGTACGAGCATAATAAAGCCAATAACCACAGCGCATCTAATTAGCGTGATTAGGTAATTGTTGCATATTGCAATTGTCCGCG
The DNA here is from genome assembly GCA_030522625.1 of Copidosoma aretas. Taxonomy (NCBI): domain Eukaryota; kingdom Metazoa; phylum Arthropoda; class Insecta; order Hymenoptera; family Encyrtidae; genus Copidosoma; species Copidosoma aretas. The sequence goes on from JAPYYV010013489.1 coordinate 14,346, forward strand.
AACCACACATTTGCACAATGTGTGGTAGTGTATGGAGTCGCAATCTGCCATCATTGTCAATCGATATATTACTGAACAAGCTTTATTTTCTTATGCTCCATTGTCGGAGAAAAATATAAGCGATACATTCAAACGCTGTCTTTTTAACAACATGGTGATTCTCGGAACAGTTGTGAAAGCTGTCAAGCGAAGAGTCGACAGTAAAGTTCCGTTGGCGGAAGATTTGATTCGATGCTATGACAAGTTTAAAAATTTTTAAACGTATGAAATCGTTTTTGTGGTTGTTTTTTATTTGAGTACTTGTAACAGTACCTAGATGTATGCTCAATCTATCCGGAGACGAGCTTATAGCGCAATGCGCTGATGTTTTTATAAGAGATAAACAACAACCATCGACGAGCGGAGTTGACCAAGTTGTATATAAGGATGCCAGCGACGATGGTAAGTAAATAAAATGACATATAGTTTTACAAACAATACATTTGTCGTTTATTTACTTACAGAAACAACGATCGATAATGTAAACGATAGTAGCGCTAACACTAGATACGAAACTAAGAATCATTGCAGGTAGTGTCTAAATTCATATAACACAAAAAAATTACAACTGCAAGTTTTATTTCCAGATGTAGAAGAGAGCAATTATTCTACCATTAGTGCTAGCAGCAACAGCAGTACTAGCAGTGCTAGCAGTACTAGCAGGGATACTCGTACGTATTAAAAAAAATGAAAATATATTTTTTATTTTTCATTAATTTTTATGTAAATGTATATTATTACAGATTTTCATTTACTGCATGGAGGAAGAAAACGTCTACTCCTTATACTTGAGTCTGACACTGTTCGGTGCTATTGTCGTTTCAACTATTAAGGAAGAGAGCTGCGTGGACAATTGACAACACCACCACAATACGTCAATGTGTATGCCTGGCTAGAAGAGTGCATGAATGATTTGCATAGACGGCTCATTGGATAAAGTGAACCCAATGACTTTATTAAGGTTACGTTAAATTCGGAGAGATTTAATCACGGTCCTCTATGGCTATCATTTAGACCAGTGCAGAGTTCCAGCGCTGAAGATTTGTGGGATGTGTTGTTCGGTGCTGTGCAAAGTGCAAATAATTTTGAAATCGACGACACACTATCTATTACATATGCAATCATAGCTGATGCTAGAGGACGTGGTCGTGTACGATTGACTGTAGACAAAGTAAAGAAGCAATCCATATTAACAATGAAAAACAATGACAACCTCTGCCTTCCGAGAGCCCCAGCGACAGTTTAAGCCTACGTTATCAGAAGGCAAATACGAACAGGTAAATGTTTAAAAACACCACAGAGTAAGATCAATGGTAACTTTAAAAAAATGTGATTAGTGCAATCGATCATTTTTTTTAATGCTTACTGTTATAAAAATCACTTGGCTAGAAAATCGTTTAATAAATCATTAACTGTTTGTCAGTGAATAAAAGTTTGCTGAATATGTTGCAAAATTTCGCGAACAAACAAAGAAAGGAAGCAGGAATGCGGAAGATCTTCCAATACTTGCAAAGAGCGCTTACCCGTCTCTCATCTCTGTCATATACAGTTGATTCAACCGTCTAATACGAATTCGCCGCTTGTATTCCTGTATTATGACTTTGAGGTGCAACAGTCAGTACCCGTATTGGGTGAGGACAAAAAAAAAATTCACGTGATAAATTTGAGCGTTGTGGAACAAGTTTGTAACTATTGTAATTATTTGGAACACGAGAAAGTTTCAAAAAGATGCGGTCACTGTGGAATACGCGAATACATTTTTTGAATGGGTCTAGTAAAACAATTAATAGATCTCGCGCTCGACCGCCAAAAACATTTCCAACAAGTTGTCTCTATTGCACATAATGCACAAGGATTCGACGCTCAAATAATTTTCAAATATATTGTTGAAACACACAGTGAGCGGAGTGATGCCGTCTGTCATCATGAACGGATCCAAAATTATATTGATAGGATTTATGAATATCATATTTATCGATAGCCCTAATTATTTTCATATGCCTTTGAGTAGTTTACCCAAAGCTTATGGTCTAACTGAAATCGCAAAAGGCGGTTATCCACATTTTTCTAATACACCAGAAAACCAGCCGTACTTAGATCCCTTCCACCGTTTAATGCGTATTCACCCGATAGTATGTCTGCAAAAGGAAGGGAAATCTTTTAAGGTAGTTCTATCGGTATCAGAAATAACAATGAAAACGAGACGAAAATTTATTTACGTGTAAACTGAACTTCGAAAAGAACACTGTCGAAAATTGGAAGATGAGGGTTCCCCGAAGCCGAAAAATTAATATTTTACTGTAACGTCTTTTAACACGCAACCTTATGAGAAAAAGCACTTTTTGAGCCTTGTAACTCATATATCTCGCTTATTAACAATTAAATTACAACCAAACTTTTTTCAGCGATAAAAGAATATCCACTTATTCAAAATAAATTTTAAAAATGCTAAGAGGATCCCTATGAGATTGAAATAAATAAATAAGCTAACTAAAAACTTCTAAAGGTTATGTTTTCACTTAAGCATGAGAAGGACATACGACACGTCCAACAGTCGTATGCACAGTATATGTCAAAGACATTATATACTATAGACTGGGCATGCAATGGAGGCGGCTGATACACACACTGAGCGAGACAACAACTCTTCCACGCAAGCTTATAAGTATTACTATATATATTACTCCAGTATACATAGTAATACTTAAAAGCACGCGTGGAAGAGTTGTTGTCCCCGGTCTATAGTATATAATGTATTTGGTATATGTACAGCACGTACTATAGCGAGGGATAGAACTCACTTAACGTGGCATAACGAGAAATTGCAAATGGTTGTAAATTTAATTTTCAACGGAAAATCATAACATAGTGCCAACAAGATATAAAAATTTCAAGACTAGCTTGCTTAGCTCATCGAAAAAATTTCGCAAAATTTGAAGTAGGTCCTTTTGTCGAATGCACGACAATAGCCTCGACATGCATGCTTGTCTACAAGAAAAAATTTTTGAAGTTAAATTAAATCGGTATTGTACCACCGAGTGGTTACAGATTAGTAAATAATTAGTCTGAAGTATCGCTAAAATGGTCATGCTGGATAGATAAACGCGTTCTTAATCGACGCATCAAGTACGCAGGACGATGGAAAGAGAAACGATTAGCAGAATGTATCGTTGTCGATGGCTATTATGCTCCGCAAAGCGGTGTGGATAACCATCGAGGCATCGTATTCCAAATTCACGGTTGTTTTTGTCATCATGGAAAGAGGTACACAGGACTTTAAGTAGTGCTACAATCAGTTGGTGCAGTAAAATGATATTCTGGCATATAATTTAATAACAAGCAGCATACATATTTTCCATGCTATGGCAAGCATCGTCTGCACAGATTACAGTCACTGTGTGCAGTAGTGCTAGTTCTGAAAATTCAAAGCCGTGGTGTGGTTTTTTCCCATACCATGGGCAGGTAAGCAGCTGAAATTCTAACACTAGCATTGGGTAAACTTGACAGGTGTTAC